>JAVCKT010100822.1:0-28063 GCA_032273925.1 Rhynchotus rufescens | reverse complement strand
ACAGTGAGTTCTATACATATTATTTCTGCACTCAGTAAAAACACATTTGTTCAGATTAACTTGATTTTATCTTGGATAAATTCTGTGTACAGATAAATTATGACATGTTTCAAATGACTGCATCTGAATGTAAGAATATATTCCTTCCTCAAATCCATATCCAGTCATATTTTCCTTACCTATCCCTGATCTCTGTCAATCTCCATTCTTAGTTGTAATCTGCAATACTCAGCTGCACTCTGATCCTTGTTCAGTCTATTCTACAGATATGGGTTTTTTTCACTTCTTTATTAGGATTCAGGCAATTTTCTTCTCCATTCAGGAGACTAGGAATATTGGGGAGTATTTAAAACAGGTTAAAGTACAAAACTTCCAGTTTTCCATTTCAGTGTTCTCACTGGGAAGTAGCAGGATGTACAAAACCCTCTATCTGATATGAAAGCAAGTATTTAGGCATTTACTTAAAGTGTAGCCAGTGTGGAGGGACACTGTGTATCCTGTGGACTTTTACTTTTCAAAGTACTTTGACAAAACATATTTATCTCCTTATTACTATTCCTCTTTCATGTGTTCTCTATTTTTTTTTCTCCTCTCTGATCTTAGGTATCTATTCTAAAGCCTAATCTAAAGTTTCTCCCATTACTTTCATGGTCCACAACTATTTCTGAATCCTAAGTAAAAAGCACTAGCTTGCCATTGAAATCCCACTGTTGAACATCACTCTCAGTAGAATTTTAAAGAAAGCTTCTGCTTCCCCGAACATTTGTTCCAGATACATAAAAACTGCTATTAAATGTAAAAAATAAATTTAAAGACTTAAATTGGGAGTTATTTTGAAGATTCGAAGTTAGTTTTCCTAAGAAGAGAGGACAAGAATAAAGCATTGTTAATACTGATATTCCATCAAGATTTCAAAGAAGAATAGATTGTACAGATCTGTGTACAGATTTTGCTTCCTATTAAAATAAATAGCTTTCATTGTTTTCCTTAGTTTTACGTGCTTATCACTATTCAAGGATTAGTACAGCAAGAAATTTGCTCTCCAGGTGAAGATGGATCTTTAAATTCTAGTTTAAAGAGCCGCCTTAACATACTGATCGTGTTTCATATTTAAACCATTAACTGTATGGCATAAAGTAGGTGAACAGAATCTTTATAAAGGGGTTGCTCCCGTAGAACTATTCACAGTACTCAAAAGAGATATTTACTTTGATTGAGATGGAATCTGGATATCACTCTAGGTAATCAGATATTTTAACATACTGAGGAGGCCTAAAAAGGGCAGGAACTTTCTGAGGAACAATAATATCTGAGTAGACAATTAACTGGGAGACGGACAGTAGCTATATTAGGTTTCAAAACATCAAATTCTTCATTTAAAAATGGATGCATGTTGGACAGAGGAGGAAGCATGGATAGTAATCTTTATATGACTACTTTATATGACATGAATGGTCAAAACACTGAAAGTTTCTTGGGCTGATAAATTTTGAACGTTCTAGGCCTACCAGAAGATATCATAAAAATGACAGCATCATTTTTTTACCTTAAATTATTTTGTCCTTCACAAAGGATTGTGCAGAGGCTGAATCATGTTTATGATTTAATAAATCAAACAGTAATCAGAGTAATTAGTAATCATTTAACAAGTAGCTTTGAGGAAGCATGACACACACTTTTTCAGTTTACTTATTTGACACAACAGTGTCATCCAGTGGCCAAACATTATTGCCATGTTTATGTTTTGTATCATACATACATATATTATTACCTCATATGTATTTCTGGATTTCTATATCCTGGATTAATTTAAATATGAAATGAAATAATTCTGTCCTATTGTATAGTCAGTCACAAAATGTCTTAACAAAACTATTAATTTAGCATATATAAATCTATTTGAGTGGCAGACAATGATCTAGTAATAATTAATTTCCCCTTCCAAATCTATCTTCACAGTACATTGCTGACAGCAGGTTCCTCATGGCTTCTTAAATTCAAAGAGATAAATCTAAATAGAGCATTTAAAAACTAGTACTTTAAGAACACAGTGCACAGATCAAAGATTAAGCTAAGATGAAATTGTGCTGCTGTCAAACTCTTCCAACTGCTGCCTGTGAAAATCTGACGGTTTCTCCCTGTGCGCCAGCTAGGGGAGTGGCATGTTATTTCAAAGTATTTTTGCTCTCAGGCTCTGACTTGTACTACAGCCTGTAATGTGCCAAATCTCAAAAATGAGAACAAGATTCTTCTAGCGTAGCTTGGAGATATATGTGTGTGGACAGGAGACTCACAAAAGCACTCGGAGCACTCCCAAGGCACCTGACCTGACTGCGTAGATGATCCTCAAGTCCTGTGTTTAAGTTTTACACAATGTCAGTAGAGTTTGGCCCTAATGACTATCAGGAAAGCCAAGATCTTAATTAATAAATCTTTTTTGGTTTTTTGGTTCAATTGAGGGAGAAATTACTATTTGATTACTTTGTATGCTTTTATTCTGTCTTGTAAAAAATGAAAGCATATTCATTTATTTCACTCAAGTCAAGCAAATGCTAGTTTCTAATCTCTCCCAGAATTGCCCACAGTCACATCTTTCCCTGCTACTTGGGAAGCAAATTAGCCTTAAATAGATTTTCTGATCTAGTTAGGCTATTATTCCTTTCAAATGATCATTTGTCTTTTCTTCCAGCCTCTGCAGTTTGTGACGCTTTTTTTCCATATATTGATGCTACATGTTTCCACTGGAAGTTAGGACTCTATTGGGGTATTTGCTTTCCTTTAGAGCCTCACTGGAGCCGGTCTGACTGGTAGCACATACCAGCATCTCCTTTGCCTCAAACTGGCAAGGTCCCTGCTGGCTGTCCTGCCTGCCTGGACAGCACTGGCTGGCTTAGAGGTGCACCCATGGGTGCTGCTGCTGCTGCTGCCAGCTGGCCACCGGCTGATGGCAGGGCACAGTGACAGAGCTCAATCATCAGTCCAGGCTGCTGGGGCTGCAGCTGATGGGAGGGAAAGAGAAAATGCTGGGACTATGCTGGTTTTACACAACTGGGTGGTCAAACCTCTTCATGGCCTGTGCATATCAACAAGTAATTACCAAAAATCTCCTTGAATAGGGCTTTGAGGTAAAATATATAGATAGATGGAGTCATGCTGAGCTGCTATGGCTGTTCTTATTTTTCTATACATTATAGGTCTGGGAGAAATAGTAATGCTAATTCCTATTTGTCCTACCCCGAGAAGTATAATTTGTTCTTAACAGCTTCGAAAACCTCTCCGAACAATATATGCTAATGCTTTAGAATACGTTATGTAATTCTAATTTCATACTTTCCTGTTTACAGATGCAACACATTTCAATTGCTAGGGGACAGCAGGGGAGACAGAATCAGCTATATTGGGTTCAATGTACCTGATCTAAGCTAAACACCCACAGTATTATACTAAGATAAAAGATACTGAGAAATCACAGAAATAAAGTAAGATTCTCTTCAATGCCATTATCACTACAGAGAGAAGAATGTGTGAAGTCAGTCAGCTAAGAACTGCTCTTGAATAAGGAGGAATCTCAAAAACCTTTTACTTTACTGTACAGACAGAATTGAAATTGAATAACCTGCAAAATCTTTTGTTGGACACAACACCACCATCCTCCCTCATGAGACACCTTCTATCGAATAACACAACAATGACCAAAGCTCCAAAGCTCTAATCTGCAAAATAAGTATTTTGCTTCTTCATAGCATTCTGCACAGATCATTTCAGAATTCATCTACTCTAGCTATTCACATTTGCAAACACATTTGCAAACGGAGTTATGTTTTCAACTGTTCAGTACTACATTTGATAATTTTTAAGTAGTACTCCCTTCAGTCCAAGTATACATTTTAATAAAGTTTTTGTTGTTATTGTTTGTTTTTTAAATTTTGGCAGACAGGAGAGGGGCAGAAATAAGAGGCAGGTCTTCACCTGATTATAAACATCATAGCTCTCCTACCTTCATCTGAACTTTTATTACTTATAAGGATGAAATCTGACACTAAGATGGTGAAAAACAGTGTAGAACTTTCCATATTTTTCAAGGAACAAATGACGAGCATAAAAGCAATTTTCAGAGATCAAGTATATATACTTTCTTTTCCTCCTCCACATTTTATCCAACCTTTCCAAAATTATGTTGTTTTGTCATTGCAATCAAAAGTTTAGTTTAGCAGTTGTGCATGCTTTTTATATGCCAGCATACGTTTTCTCACCTCTTGTGCTTCATGCGCTATTAACTGGTCCATTAACATTTTTCTCCGTCTCTTTTCTCGTTGCTCTCTAGCAAAGGTATCTTCCTCCATACGCTTTTGAATTTTCTTTATATATTCATCATCTGAATAAATATTTAACAGTTCAGTAGCCTGTGCTGTAGTTTCTAGGGTTGTTGTATGCAGCTTCTGTGTTTGGAATGGTTTCTCTACATCACTGACCAAAAAGATTAAATAGCAAAAGAACACTTACTTTACAGAAATGATAGTTCTTAGAATAGTTTTCAAATACATTTGTTGAACAAATGTTCAACAAATGCTCAGCTACACAGTGCAATCATGTGGCTAGTCCTCTCTGTGAGTGGTGGGGTTACTTTTTGATGTCCTTATGCCCCATAATCTCCACTTTTCCAGAGGAAGTCCCCAGCACTGACTGGAGCCAACTGTCAATCAATACAGTTGCCAATATTTAATTTCATAAAAGCTAAACTCTGAAAAAGCAGAAATTTAGGATGGCTTGCAGAATATCAAAAAAAGATCTACTGCTCTTCAAAATGCCCATTCTCTCTGGCCACATTTTTACAAAGTTATTAATCAGAGGGTTTTTTCATGCAGAAGTATCTATAGAGGCATGCTCTGAGTGCCATGCCTCCCAAGTATGGTATACCTATCACTAAAGAAGGCAGAATGGCTATTACATTCACAAATGCGTCAAAATAAAAACAGTATTACTCAAAGGAGAAAGACAATTTGCTTTTCTCCATTCTTGAAGTATGTTACCCTGTATATACACCTGTAATCACCCTCCGCCCTCTGCAGGTCTGACTGACCTTGCATATTCAATGTCTGCAATAAACTGGGAAGAAGAGATGCATTTTGTGTCTTTTATTGTTACCTGTATGGCAAAAAGAAGAGCAAGGAGATACAGCTTGCTACAGTTAAAGCTAAGATATAAACACTGTGACACTGCTGGAGCTGGAATACTTGCATACAGGTGAGCACACAGACTCTCGCTGAAGGGAGAATCACAGCTCAAGCTAATATAGTCATCACATTTTCTAATTACTGATTACTACGTGTAATTAGTACATGTAGTGGGCACCTGGAATAGGATCCTGTCTAAGCTTAACAATCTAATACCTAAATATTACCTATCAGTGACCTGGATCTTGAGTGCTGCTATGGTATTTTCTGTCATAGATTTCTCAAATTTTTTAATTTCTTTGTACGTGTCCTGAAAGAATAGCACAAAATGTGATGTTTACTTTCTTTCCACAAAGCATCATAAATAGATTGACTATTCACAGAGTAAGTATTAGGTAAAGATTTTTATACTAATTTAACACAATAGAAAATATTGCATTTAAAATATATATTGTATACCAGAACAAAAGAAAAGATTATTTTTCCTACCATTGAGGGATTCTGAAATAAAATATTCTAGGCCATGTTCTGCTTTACAGCAGCTTAATAATCACTGTGACAACATCAGACAATTACAACCCCACACACTGCATAGAATGCATCTGATCAAAGAGTGCAGTGTTAAAAACTGGTAATATTCAGATCCCTAATGACATCATGATCCAAAATCTGAGATTCTTCCCCAAGTACTCCTCAGCAAAAAACACAGAATATACTTTTTGGATTGCTGCCATGTCTTGATTTCATCTGGGACAAAGGCCAATTTCAAATCTTCCTAATACTTCTGGTATAGTAGGCCTTTTTAAATCATGGTGCATAAGCGCATAAATTCTGCAAACATTCTGCATTCACAAGCAGCAAGGAAAAAGTAATTCTTTATTTAGTGATGTATTCTGGTCAATAGACTAGATGCTAAAGAATTTTATCAGAAATTAAATGAGTATTCTATGTTATTTATTAAGAGATTTCTTTTACATCAAAGCAAATTTTCCATATGTAACCAAAAGCAGAACCACATATTATTCATATTTTGCCCTCTTTTTACTGCTTGGTCCTTGGTCCTACATAATATATCAACAATTTCTGGTTGGTGCATGCTCAATATTTCTAACTATAAATACTCCCAGCACACATATTTTTTCCAAGTTTGCATAATTCACATTGAAAGATTACAATTGATGGTTACCTCTGCTTCTTTTTTCTTCTTTAGTAATCTTTTGGCTTCAATAGCTTTTAAGGTATGGGTTGGTGGCGGCTTTGGAATCTGTATAATGGCTGCTTGAATCCTGGCCATTATTTCGTTTTGTCTTCTCCTTTCCATGCGAAGCTAAATATTCAACACAATGTATTCAGATACTTGAGTTGAAAAAAAATATATATATTGCTCTAATACACTACTAATTTACCTATGGAAATAAATATAACTAATTAATTGGAAAAAGAAAAAATCTAGGAAGAAAGTAAAAGAACAAATCAAGCTTGAAATCCAGCAACATATTTTGTATTTTGGATGTGTGTTACCTTATCCAGAGAAATTAAATCCTTTTTTATACGTTCATCAGAAAAATTACACAGAGCTGCAAGATGTACTGAGGCAAGATGTACTGATATCACTACAGGTTTCTTCCCTTTGTCTTTTTCTTCAGACTGAACAAGGCTTCATCTTTTCTTCAGAAATAAGGAACATCACGAACCTCTTTTACAAGAACACTAAACCACACAGTTATGAAAGTACACTTTGTCTTCAAATTGATCAAGCGTTTTCATGTATAGCAATGTGCAGACACTCTTAATTTAAACTTAAGTATATGATTTTAAAATATTGTTTTAGTGTGTCTAATATACAATACATAGTTTAATGCTTGTTTTTCTATAAACATGTGATTGGGCAGAACATAATTAATAATTGCTCACATTGGCTATAAATAAATTATTAAGTAATTTAATTTATGAACATACTTCTTCAGAAGTTTCTTTATAGAAAGTAAATAGTCACCTTTTCAATGTCTTGAGCTCTCTGTTCCTCTTGCAGCTTTTGAATTTTCTGTTGTTCTGCAATATGCATACGAGCTATTTTATTTTCTATTGCCTTAGATTTCTTTTCAAAATGCTCTGAAACTTGCTGCAGTTGCAAATCAGTTTGACGAGGCATTAAATTTTTCAGACGCTGAAATTATATTTCAGGAAAATCAAAAGTCAGAAAGAGTAAGAAACATATATTTAAACATGATAATCTTGTAACACACATTTAAAACAGTTTTCAAGCATTAATGGAATAATAACTAAATATGCAAAAATAATTTTCAGGAAAAAAAAGGACCAGTTCTATCAACATGCAGAAATTAAGTCAAAGACAAATTCAAATACATTAAATTCCACTTAAACACATGAAAGAAAAGCTTTTTTACGGTGAGGAAGAATAAACAGTTTGCTGAGAGTGGCTGCAGTCTCCGTCCATAAAAACATTCCAAACTAGACTGGACAAAGTCCTGAGCAATCTCCCCTCATTTACCCTGCTTTGATGAGGGGGATCAGACTCTTCCAACCTCTGCTATTCTGTGACTCCAGTGACATTCTGAATATATCTATTGGCAGTTGCCAATAGTGGCAGTTGTAATAGAATATAGTTCTACTAGTAGTTCTTCTAGTGGTTTTAGTGGCAGTCGCCACTAGAATATATCTAGTCTCAGTTGCTCCAATTGCTTTAACCTAGCCATATATTTTAGGTATGTATAAAAGGATGCTTTCACTGATGGGTGCTGCTCCTGCATGTGTTAGTATACTTATTATTTGTAGACCATATGCCAGGATATGTGTCAGAGAAATGAGAAACTTCACTTCATCCATGGTTTGATTCATAATGTATAGCTTTGTAAGCAATGCTCATCTTGACAACAAATTATGATCTGGGTACTGTCATTAGCTTTTTCCTCTTTGTTTTATATGCCTGCATCATAGGTTGCAGCACAGTATAAAGATATGGAGAGGTGTGTAACAGAAGGAATCATACTGCTGGAGGAATCAAATCACTGGTTCCCAAGGGCCAGTGCTACTTCTGTGTCTGATAACTTCTGTGTCTCTCTCCAACATGTGGAAAAGACTACATCTTTTCCATAATAAGTACTGTGTTTAGAATAGAAAACTAAAAAATGTGCAGAGGGGAAGCACGCAAACTGCTTAAGGGGTATCCACAAGTAGACACACTTACCTCTCGATATAAAACAGTTTCAATAGACTTGAGCTTTGCAGGACCTGCAGGTCTCATTGCTTCCATGGCTCCTCCAGTGAGCTTTGCCTTTTTCTTTTTTTCTAAAGCAATATACAATTGATATAAAAGCTTTGTTGCAGCCCCATGCTGTCCTGTCATGATGTCTTGGGCTACATTTTCATTAAATTGTACACCAAGGAGTTGAAGTGTTGGCTCCAGACGAGAAAAATTGTTAAGTTTTGCATTTGCAACTCTATATGATAAATAAATAAAACAGAGCATAAACTTATATTCAAGCATAATTTTCTCCTATAAATATGGTCATGTCATTCATCTCATAGCAAGGTATAGCTGAGGTAAGGCTGGAAGAGAGGTAGACTTTCTTAAAGTGACATGATACAACTTTTGACCTGAATACTGTAGTACATGAAACTGGTTGGTTCAAAACAAGCAAAATTTGGGAAAGTCATGCATATATGCTATGTTTTGATATATATGCACATAAAAAGTCGGATAGTAATTACATGTTATCCAATACTCCTCCAATTACATGTAGGAGTATACCATCCACAAAAAAAAAAAAAAAAAAAGAAAGAAAAAAAGAAAAAAAAGAATTAAAATCTCTGAATCAGCCTCGTTGAGCTCTTACTGGGAAAAATATATGTTTTTTTTAAGAACTATTTATTTGCTAACCCTTACAAAACCTTGTCACATTTCTTCCCAAATAAAAAGAAATTGGGTTATGAGTTAGAGAAGATGTCAGAAGACAACAGGCCTGTCTATGATTCAAAACTGAAATGGTCAAAGCAAATTGTTAGAACATTGTGCTTTACAAATACACTCACCTGACTTCACAACAATTTCTTTATAGGAACCAACAAGCTTTTGAAATCACCTGAGCTATAGCATAATTCTACAAAAATGTCCAATTATAACTGAAGAATATTGCAACTCAGAATTCATTTTCCTCCTACATAAAACATTCAAGGAGTTTCTTATTCTCATCGCAAAAGTCTATGGATCATTTCTTACATGATTTTCTTAATTGTTGCTTACATTTTCGAGAACATCTTTTCAGTCTTTGATTCAAGATTAAGGTGAATTCTTTTGTCAGAAGTCATCTTGCACAGATTTAGAAACTGTGATGATATTTAAAACTTTTTATTGCATAATCAAATCAGATAAAGTTTATCGAACCTGTCTTATAATCTAAATCTCATTTCAATATTATTGTCTGAGTTTAGACAAAACAACAATATTTCATTTTTCAAACAGACAGCCAAACAGGAAGAAGTTTTCCAGTAAAGACCTTTTAAAAGCCCTAATATCATTTCCTTGATTATTATTCCCTTGCTTATGAGTCCAAGTACCATGAAACATAAGCAACTAATGGGCTTAGATGGTGCTTGATCGGCTGTTCAGGATGTCTTCTTTTTCATTTCAGGTGGTGCCTTCCAGATTATAGCTTTATAAATATTACAGCTTTATAAAGCCCTCCTATAAATTAAATGTACATTTTAACCCCTTACTCTGAGATGTAGGATTTTACTTTGGGATATGCTAAGAAACATTGAACAGATGCCAGTTTACTAAATGAGCCATGCATATATTACACTTTTACTTAATAGCATACTACAATTTAAAATATTATATCATCTTATAGACATTAAGTAAGATTAGACAAGCACAAATTCTTACAGGAATAGCTCCAAAGACATGATACAATGACTATTAAAAATCAATTCCTTTTAACATTCAGAAACAAGACACCGGAATTGAGAAAACTGCCTCAGTTATCAATAGTGGTCAAAATATCAAACAGTATCAGCAATTACTAAAAGAAACAATAAACAGAACAAAAAACATCACAATGTCTTTATGAATTCATAGTGTACTATAGTAGAGAATACTATGTCCTGTCTGTCTGTCTGTCTCTCCACAAAAACATTCAGCCCAAGAGGAGAACCCTCTCCTCCCCAACCCAGATGAAAAGCCACAAGGAATGATCTCAAGCATAAAATACTCTCCATAAGAGAGACAATGAATTTAGCATTCCAAAATGCAGACGCCAGCTGTACTGCAGATATTTGAGGAGGATACAAGAGAACTATAAAAATTATGAACGACACAAAAGCATGAGCGGAAGAATATCATTCAGTTATTTCTCGTAACAGAAGAGGGAGTTATCAACTAAAGCCATCACATGGCAGATCTAAAGCATAAAAATAATCATAGAATCACAAAATTATTGAAGTTGGAAGGGACCTCTAGAGAACATCTAGTTCAAATCTCCTACTGAAGCAGGGACATCTAGAGCACACGGCACAGGGTCACAACCAGGTGGGTTTGGAACATAATATTTCATATGAATTTTGACCTTGATTACTTAACACAAAATTTTCTGCAGGTTGCTCTCCTTGGTGGATACTAAATGGAAATCTAAATGATCTCAGCAGACAACAAAAACAGCATCCCTAACAAGACAGTGGATTCTTCCTTGTTGTGCCCTCTGGAGACATGACAGGATGAAAGAAATGAAATGTCATAATAGCTTCAGACTTCCTCTTCTGTCCCAGCAATGCACTCTAGGCTCAGCACCTTCACAAACCTCCCCTTGCATCTACTAAAAGGATGCCGGACCTTGCCTAATCAGAATTCACCTGGAAGCAAAAACCCTTTTATCAGGAATAGCTGACATGACATAATGAGAAGTTGCTACAGTATGTTAGAAGTAAAAGCCTCCTGAAGCTATCCTTTCCTGGCAGCAGAAACCCTGGGTTTGCCCAGAATTCCCAGAAGTCCATCAACGATCAAAAAAGTTTCCAAGAGACCTAGAAGATTTAGAAGCAGAGCCCATAAACTGCTGTGCAATCTGTTGGATCTGTTGGCTGCTTTTGATAGTTGCACTCAAGCTCCTATAGAGGGGTCAGGCTTGGATATGAAAGAGTTTAAATAAAAGATGAGAAGTGCAAAGAACATCTAAAAGAGCCATATAGCCTGGCATACTTGATATATACATGCACCAAGGTCCATCTTTGCCGGAAATAGAGCATAAATCAGGGAATCTTGCGAACTACACCATGGATATACCAATGATACCTACGAATTCTTAATATAGTCTTCCACCATGGTCTCACTCTAAGCCTCACAGTGCATTTCCACCGATTTCATTTTACAGATGCTGCAATGGTCACCACCATACCAGACCTCAGGCTTACGGGATCTGTGTATCTCACAGGAAAAGGACAGTACCTCCAGTCTTGCAGATATCCTAAAGAGTTTGCTGGGTTTTTAGTCTAACATGCTACTATTCTTGCTTACAATCAGAATAGGTTATTCTCTTCAAATAACATAATCAAGCCTTCTGGAAACATGAAGCTAATCAGTGCACTTAATAGAACCAACATTCAACTTATTGTTTTTTTTCCCACCCAGAGTTAATAAATTTTAACTGAACAGTAAACATTAGCTCCAATTTCTGTAAGTGGCACATTTTCTATGCACACTGACCTGCTCTGTGAAAATTGATTAAAGTCATCCTGAAGCTCATACTTGTGCAGAAGTTCTCCTAGGAGATAGCCATTCGAAAATTCTTCTGATAATGATCCTGGAACTAAGGTGTTTTTTTTTTAAAGAGAAGTGAAGCGAAGCGAAGGGAAGGGAAGCGAAGGGAAGCGAAGGAAAAACATTAATCTTAAGACAACTCATTTGTATTTTAATAATGACACTTGTAAATTAAGACCAAACAGTTTACTAAATACTTTAAGATAATGGAAGTGAGTTTTCAAGACGCAAGTAAATATGCCTTGGCTGTTCATTTAATTTGCACTTTCAGTGTTGAAAAGAAAACATTCTCATAATTGTCATTAAGATAGTGGGAACAACTATATGTTGCAATTACTAAGTCTTCTATAAAAAATGACAGGATGGTTGAGGTTGGGCGAGACCTCTGGAGATCATCTAGTCCAACCCCCCTGCTCCAGCAGGGACACCCAGAGCATGGGGCACAGGGCGGCATCCAGGTGGGTTTTGAAGACCTCCCATGAAGGAGCCTCCACAGCCTCCCTAGGCAGCCTATTCCAGGGCTCTGTCACCTTCATTTGGAGATGAATGAAGAAAGGAGATCCAGTGTGGAAAGTTCCTCCCTCCCTGCAGGAGGAAGCTTGGACAAGGCTGGCTGGCGCTAGGCTGGCCATGCCAGGCGAGCCCTGCTTTGCAGATGTACCTACACTCATACTCCTACCCCTGGGGTCCTTGTTAGCCCGCACGGGTTGAGCTCCTCGAGTTACTTGAGCTCCCTGTGCTTAGAGGAAAATTGTCACCAGCTTCACGCTGAAAAGGCACTTAAAGTGTAAAATTCAACTGGGATGCCAGGGAACGGGCGAATCCCTTTGCCAAGCAGTCAGAATCAGCCCCACGGCCCAGCAGCAGAACAGGACACCCATCATATCATGTTGTGTCGTGTCATGTCGTGTCATGTCGTGTCCTGTGGCCGTGGCACCCCACTATCCCGTTCCGCACCACACCCGAGCCCATGTACCCTGCCTCCCCCCGGCACCGGGAGCCCCACGCACCCACGCTCCGGGAGAGCTTCACCACCTCGTTCAGCCATTCACACAAAATCTCCGACATGACGGGAGGCGAATGGAGGATGCGGCGGCGGCGGCAGCGACAGCGGCGGCGGCAACGGCGGCTCAACCGCCCCGCGAGCGCCTCGCACCGCGTCCCGTTGCCACGGCAACCGAGGACCGCGCGTGCGCAGAGCGAACCCGAACACGCCCCCACCCGCGGCCGCTGCCAGCCGCCCTTCGGGGGACTGGCGCATGCGCCCTGCGCGGGGCGGGGAGCGGCGAAGCAAGGTGAGCGCGCGGCCGCCGCCGCTGGAGCGGCGCGCGCCCGCTGCGCGTGCCCGCCGCCCGGCGGCCGTTGCGGCCGTTGGAGGCTGAGGGGTGGGAGGGGGCGCGAGCAGCGGGCGAGGGGCTTCCGCTGGGGCTGCGGCGCGGCGCGTGAGCGCAAGGGGCTGGGGAGCAGCAGGAGCCACAGGTGGTCGCCAGCCGCTGTCATTCGCCGCCCCGTGGATGTTGCCCTGCGTGGGCCGGGCTCGCGGCTTCGGCTGGCGGCTTCTCGCAGCGCCCCGCGCCTGTCCCCGCCGCGTCCGGGCTGCGGGCTGCGTGCCAGCTGCTTGTGAATTACCTGCTTAAATCACTACTGACCCTCCCGGTCCCGCTTTGCTCCTGCCGAAAGCCGCAGGAAGCTCTACAGGCTGAAGAATAATCTGTCAGGAAAATTAAATAAACAAACAAACAAACACAAGGAGAACTGATCTGGAGCAATTCTCCCGCCATAGTTTGGACAACTGCACAAATTACTGGGCTGGCACAAGGCGGAGCGGGAGGGAGAGCAAAAACTGCTGGAAAATAAAGGCTCCGTGGCAGTTTAGGCGCACGTTACACATTTGCTAGAGCGTGGCCCCGCGGAAGTGTGTGGCAAGGAGGCTCCGAGGCTTCTCGTGCCAGGGCAGCTGCGTGCGAGGCCGCAGGACAAGGCAGCCTGGGCAGCGGCGTGCGGGTTGAAATAGCCGCCGATCGATTTGTGTCTGCTTTTATTTATACTGAGTCATCTTAGTCTCTTGCATGTCTTGACTTTGTATAGTTTAGCTGCACAAGCACGAAATAGTCTGATGGGAAGTAAGTGGCTTTGAGGCAGGAACCGGCACATCCTGCTACCGATTGTAAAGTTAAGCATGAGGATCCACCTGATTTAATTAATTTTCACCTACCTTTCCAATACACAGCCAGGCAGTGAAAAAAATGGTAATTTTCAGAAGTGGCAATGATTAATAGTTGGCCCAAATAGCTTGAATGTTGTGAACTCTGTATCCCTGAAAGTCTTCAAAATAAGTCATAGGGCTGCACAGAGGGCGTGCTTTAAAGCAGCATGAATTCCTGAGTTTTGTAAGAGTCAATGTATAACTCAACAGTCATTTGTGTCATGAGAAGGTCAATATAGAACTAGTGGCATAAGTAATAAAGTTTGTTTAAAATACTAAAAGAAAAAAAAAAAAGATTACTACATTACTCCATCACTGGTCAGAACAACATGAAAGAAATTAATTTAAAAGCAAGGAGGCGGCCTCTTGCTGATTCAAAGGCAAGTTACACTACTGAAGTTAAATCTAGATGAGAGATATTCCACATTTCTCTCAAAGTTCATGCTCTTCCAACCCAAGTTTTATTACCCTCATCTCAGCACACATAATGTATGCTGTACTAAGGTTTTTCCCTTTCTCTTTTTTTACCCTGCATTTAAAAACTTAGGAAAGATGTCTGTGTTCTGCATTGTGAAAGCAGAGTCCTCAGAGTGTTCAAAGGAAGATACTCACAAACAAGAAGTAAGGTAACTGGTTTCCTAATTCTTCACTTCTGTAAACACCAGCAATTTTATAAGATCTTTGTTTGTTCTATATTCTGTTCATTTTATATTTCACTGCTAAGGATGCAAGTGGGAGTGTAATGGAAATTCCACTCCAGTTTCTCAAAGAAGATTATATGTCAGGTAACTTTTAGACATTAATGCTGGGATGTAGATCACATCTGTTTTGTTTTGTTGTTTTGTTTTCCACCAAAAAAAGGTATTTATTTTCTTCCTGCATCGAAAAGAGAGAATTGTCAGTAGGCTGAATTTATATTGGTTGAAGAAATAGTTCATCAACCTAATGAACACATGCAGATGAATATGAATAGGTGCCATGGATTAGCTGTTACATCTCATTGCTTTTATCCTCCTGACATAAATTGCATGTGAAAAACAAAGAAGTCAAGATTGTCCTTTTTGTGCATATTAGTCTGGCATCCCATGAATATAACAAAAAATGAATCCCATTGTATGCACAAAAAAATAAAAGAGTAAGGATTTGATTTTAAAAGTCGTTAGTAAATTTCAGTCCTTTATCACAAAAGAGTATTCAAAATGACTCTAAATGATGGATATTCTGCTGGTCTCCAGTGACTGTGGTTTAAGGATTTTCTACACCCAGCTGAAGATGCACATTAGCTGATCTACGTCACCTTGCAAGTACTGCAAGAGCCCCCACTTCAGGTGCTTGTAGAGCAAACTCTCACAATGCTAATGCGCCCGTGTACAATATGGGCCAAAGAAGAGGTTACTCAGCAGTAACCACAGTTTATATCTTAAATGCTTGAGTTACCTCTGTTCAAACACTGATGAAACTGTATGAAACAGTCTGAAAAATTCCAGGTACACAGTGTTCAAGAAAAGTGTGGCACCTGAGAGCATTATTTTCTGTGCTGCAAAGTGAATTTTGAATGTGAAGATGCATTTTGAATGAACCTCATTAAACTCCTGGGAAAGATTAAGGCAAGGGTACAATAGAGTTTTGAGACTATAAAGATGAAATGGGGCAAAATGCTTCCCATATGAGAAACAAATCTATTCTTACGGCTGGCTTTTGTATTTTCCAAACTGATGAGGAAGGGAGAAGATAAATAAGGAAGAAAACAATCCCACAGAGCCATAATTCTCTTGTTACCTCTAAGGTAATATGGTTCAGTTTAGCCAAGTCAGGCCACTGCTGCATTTACTTTTTTTTTTTTTTTTTTTCCTGCAGCTAAAGAATTTTTCAGTTTCAAACTAGATATCCAGTGTCTCCAAGGTGACATATTTGTTAGGATTTGTTTGTAATGGAAAGTGGCATATACTGTGATTAAGGTCAAAGTATTGATGCTGTTTGTTTTGGTTTGTAAAGTTTCAGATTTAGTAAGTAAAGCAGTTTTTTTGTGTGTATGCAAAGTGTGTGCAAACACTGACATTAATGACAATCCTTGCAGAGATTCTGTGGTTTGGAGGTAGGAAATGTTGCTCAACTACTTCAATAACAAAGGAACACTTTATATAGAAAGTATCAAAATAACTAGAAACAACTGAATGTAAACAGTGGAAATAAAGAAGCAACACTGTAGCAGAATGAGAATTCATATGAGCAAAAGAAAATCTGAAAGACTTGTTAAAACCGGTCTGAGTAACAAAGACATGTCTTAAAGACAAAGTAAGTTACTATGGAAATTTGGGAATAGCATGTAGGCTTAGGCAAGTCTATAGAAGATGGCATAACAAAGGAATGAAGAATTAAAGACATTTTTATATTAAAGACTACTGAATTGATATTTTTGAGCATCTTATTGACTTTAATAGTTTCTTCTCTGCTTAGCAATAAATTTTCCTTTAATAAATGTATGGTAAATTTATTCCATAAGAAAGGGGAAGATTCTGAAATGCAGAATACAATTTCAAAATTGGAGACTACAAGTAGCTGGGAAAAGTAGCGGGACTGGGCTTAAAGACTGAAGATTAGAGGCTGGAACTGAGTAAATAGTCATAAAGGAATGAGCTGGCACAAATACTTAGTCAGAAAGAAGTGGTTTCCATCAGGGATGGAACAGAAGGGCTAAAGGGGACAGAAATCTTTGTTCCAAAACTTGAATAGAACCTCAAGATTCTGACTCACCATTTCTTCTACCTTTAAAAAGCAAAACATACTGCTAAAGGATGTTTGCAGTCACTCCTGGTAACTATCCACATCCCCACATGTGTATTGGTGTCATAATTTAATATGGTCAAAATTTAAATTACACTTTTCCTTGCAATCATTTCTCCTACAAGCACACAACGGACATGCACTTGATGTGCGTTGTTTTAAGTTGTTCAGTTTCTTTTCCAAATTTTGTATAGTGTGTTGTAAATAAGGCGAAGTTAGGTATTAAGTTAAGCTCAGCTTTTTTTTTTTTTTTTTTTTTTTTGGATGTGTATAGTTGAATTTGGTCCCTGGCATAATATTTCTATGAGATACAAATAGAGTTACTGAAACTGGAGTTTTCCAGCCAATTATAAATTATGCCTTTATCATTTTATGGATACATTATTTATATACAATGGCCTGATGTATTTTCAATAGTGTTTGGTAAGTGAGTCATAAGGCCTCATCATTTAATATTTTATCTTCATCGTTCCAGAAGTGCTCATTAACTGGGCACCATTTGTCTTATCTCCTTTCACTACAGCTTTTGTCTAGCATTATTAACGAATGCTTGTAATGTAACTAGCCTCTTTTTGCCTGCTATTGAAATATAACTACTCTTTTTTGCAGAAATAGGACAGCTATTGTGCACTAATAATTCTGTCCGATTCTATTTTTAAGGTAGAAAATGAAGAATAGCGTGTCTGTTTTGGAGTGCAGAGGGAATGCAAGTATCCACCATGTAACTAAGTGATTTGAATTTGGCTGGAATCCTTGCACCTAATGACAGTGCTTGAAAGCCTAGATATTAATTTTTTTCTCGTTATGTTGAATGAGAAGAGAGGTCAAGCATACCATATATTGGAAATGTTCTTAGTAGAACGTTAGTTTTTCACAATTGCTCTGTAATCCACAATTGTTAGCTTATTAGGGCAAAGCTGATGATGTAAATAGTCAAGAAAAATTAAATTGCTGTTGATGTAGTTAGAGAAACAAATGAGATCATGGGCTAAAGTGCCCAGTTGCTCCTTTTAATAATAAATGAATGATGAGTCATGCTGTGCTAATATATAGAATTTAATTTTAGAAGGAAAATATATGTGTATTTGAAATTGAAATTTCTTTTCAATGATAACTGATGGTTTTCACTTTTTGTGAGTTGCAAATTTCTATGATCTTACGCCAGAATAAGTTTGTGCTCAGGCTGATTCCAGTAGAGTTTTTCTTCTTAGACAACAGAGTTGCTCATAATGATACATATAGTGATGTCCTTGTATATAATGTCTACTGAAATAGAGTTTTGTTTAAGTGTTGGTTTTCTTTAATCTTACTCATATATATATAAAAAATCATTCCTGACTACGTGAAATCTGGCTAGAAGATTTTAACATCAAAATTAATGATGTTTATTATTATCATCATAACATCAAACATGCCACATGTTTGATGTGATGAATTAACATCAAAGTTAATGATGTTAATTCAAAATTATATCAGAAGATAATCTTCTCACTCTTTGTTTTGAGATGTGGCACAAATTAGCACTCTAAAGGAACAGAAGAAATAAAAATAGGGATTTGTGTGGTGGGGGAAGGACTCTGTTGCAATAACTGATGAATCAGTTCTAATTCTACACAGGATATTCTGTATTCATTCCACTAGTAAGAATTTCAGATGGTTTGCTACTCTGCTTCTGATACAGCTCTCTGCCTCCATTAATTCTTATTCCCTTCAGTAATCAGAATTATACCAACTCATATATTCCCATTTATTTTCTTCATAATCCTGTAGTCTTCACATATCGTGCGTTTTCCTTCTAAATTTCAGTCACTAGTCATCCTAGTTCTTTTTTAACACCATTCGTGTATGTATTTGTTTTTCAGAGTTTGTAATGGACATTCAGAATCATGCATGATATTTAAATTTTATACCATATCAACTCTAATTTATTATTCTCCTGATTTTCTAGTTTGCTGGTAGCAACTGCCTCAGAGGTTTCTCTTAGGTTCAACGGCAAGAGTGTGCACTTTCTGGCCATTTCAGTCATGTGGAGTGTGGGAGGCCAACACCCTTTCAGCTGTTCCTTTTGTGCAAGCATCTTGTAACCCATGTGGCATGTGCCTTTTTTGTCATATGTCTATCTAGACAATTTAGTATTTTTGTTAATGACAGTTTTGAAATTCCTCCCTCCCCTTCCACAAATGGATGGTAGGTGGAAGGATGGTAGGTAGGATGGTCTCTATCACAGAGAAGTGCTGTATGAATGAGATTTGAGATGGAAACCAATGAAATCATAGCTGGAAGCTTAAGTATGCACAAAACCATCTGGTAAATTTGCCAGCTTTTATAAAAGTAGTGTTTAATGAAGGAGCGTATCTTTGCAAGCTCTTGGTCAAGTATTTGCAAATTTGCATCATTATGCCTGTGTTCATATTATACATTGTGCCTTATTCTGAACCTATGATATAAATTCTGATTTATCTTACACAATTGATATTCAAGGTATAGCATGTCTCTTCTGCTACTGGGATCAGCTAGGACCAGCTGCTTCTCTCCGTGTTTATCCTTTTATGCAGAAAGACTGCTTCCAAAAGTAATTACCAAAGATAAGTTTCTTTTTAGTAGTACAGTAACAGCATTTGTTGGATAAACGGAATCATTAACAATACCTACAATGAACCATTTTCTTCCTACCTCTTCTACCTCTGCACAGGGAGCACAGATAGTCTGTTTAGGTACACACTTGGATGAGTCTGTCTTCACTGAGAAATGATGTGTCACAGCATTCTTTTTCTCTTTTGTTCACTGATAAATTCTGACAATAAAAGTAGTTCTGCCCTTCCTCGTGTGTTATTTTTCATCAATCTGTTACTTCTGTTTACAGTGCTGAATGTAGATCCTCAGGCTCCACTGTTCAAAATAGCTTTTTCACCTGTAGATGCAAGGGTATGTTTTTACTAATATTAAGTATTTTCTTATGTTACAAGATATAGTTTCCTGGTAAAATTTATTCGTTCTTGACATTATACTCAGAAGAAGGTCCAAAGATATCATATAATCTTGAATAGAATTTTTGCTGCTCATTGTAATGTAGTAATTTCTTCTATTTCATTTTAAAATGGAAAGTTTTCTCTTGCATGGTATATAATAAAATATGTAAATAAAAGCTTGCCCTACTTCATGTGTTGCTCAGTTTCCCTTTGGATGGCAGCAGGAAATTCTTTCCCTAAAGTTCATACCTACTGCAGATAAATACTCCATCTATTTTGCATACGTATAAGAAGAATCTTGTAGAACAGAATAGTCCTTTTTCTTCATTTAGAGAAAGGCGCCTTTCTGAGATCTCTGTATACTGCTTTAATTTCCTTGAGGATATAATTCTTTTCTCATCATACTTGTAATAGCAAAGGCCCTAAGCGTATAACAGGCAAGTGCAACAACTTGTTCAATAGATTATTTTAAATCAAGCAAATTCTGTGTTTTGGTTTGAAATTTGCATTTACGTATTAATGCTTAAAATTACTTGAGTGGGACAGATGGAACACTGAAAAACAGATTTAATTTCCAAGAAAGAAGTAAGTGTACTGATATTTTTAACAAGCTTTACAGCTCATTCTGCACTAACTTCCTCTTCTGTTTGTATATGTATGCATGTAGATATACATGTACATATGCATATATATATATACACACACATGCATAGAAATATAATTTCATGATTTACTGTGTAATGTGATATTTGGACCCTGAGATATATATAGTTCTGTTTCTGAAGTTATTCAACTGCTTCATGTGATTAGAAGCCTTAGGAAAGTATTTTCACCAACCCTTTAAGAAATATCTTCAACAGTTACTGCTCCATGGTGAGAGAAGATTGGGATTTGGAAAGCCCAGAAAAGGCAAGCATCAACAAAAACCAAGTACATTATATTGCAGCACTTAGAATTATTTTCGTACAGATCTATGTGTTTCTATAAACAAAATCAGACTGCAAAACAGTTAAATTCATAAGAATTTTGGTTCGGTGATGTTAGGATTTGGTTGTATTAAAAGTTCCATATTTGTAAAACTCAGAAATTCAGTTAGTTTGCCTTAGTATGCTTGCATAGAAACCCCTGTACTAGTGGAAACAGATCTTAGCAATAACAAAAAACCCTAACTATCTCAGGGAGAAAATTCAAGGGTACTTTGGGAAGTTAGACTCCATCTGTCTATTTGCCTGCCCTCTGACTACCTGCTTTACAGAAATCTGTAATATTCGTAAGAGATTATTAAGTAATTATTTATGTGAGTATGTGTAGATGTGCATGCATATGTGTGCATATGCATTTAAATATTTTAAGAAAATAACTTATGATTTTGAAAAGTGTTTCTCAAGCATAGCGTTATGTGTTTCAAATTCCTAATAAAAATATAAACTCATTTCTTGCTGCTGCAGGATAGTTCTTTCCCATAAAGTTATTTATTTGTATGAAAGTAAAATCATTACATTTATTTTTCTAAATTCTATATGCAATTCATTGAATGAATAATAGTTGGTACCTTCATGAGGTAATTATAAAAATAAATATTTCTGAAATTTGAATAATTTAAAACAACTTTCTCCTATATATGCCTTTCTATCAGCCATCAGGTTGCTGGCACAAACAGCAGTAGAGAATGAGTACAGCTCTTTCTTATAGATATTTCCAGCTTAGTTTTTCATTTTGTGAAATAAATACAGTGATATTTTTTGCTCTATGAACTTTTCTTGATATTTAAATATGTCAATTTTTCCTATAATTGTATTTACAAGCTACTCTTACTAAATGATGTTCAATGTAATATAGCTTCTGAAGCAGTAGCCCCTATAGAGGCTTAGCTTTTAATAACAGTGACAGTTTGTTTTGTTCCATTCTACTGTGTGGTTTATTATTATCTACCTCTGTATTACACATTAGACATTAAAATGCCATTAATTTGTTTTTCTTCAGTTCTGAACTGCGTGTGATAATCTATGCTTTTTGTCATAGCTTGCATTTCATTTTTATATATTCCCTAGTGAAGAGGGTTTAATTACTGAACTTTTCATTTTTAGGTAGGGTGGCTTGCAACATTCAGGGTGTGCAGCTGCTACTCAGGCCTGGTTTTTGGGATAAACATACAGTGTGAAAATTAGCAAGAAAAAAGAATTGCAAGGTACAGACTACAGGAAATCCAAAACAAATAAGGGAAGCATAAATGATGTAATTCATAAATTATGGAGATGTAAAATCTGTAAACAGATTAATTAAATATGTAAAAAAAAATCATTGCAGTTTAAGAAGAAACAAGTTTATTGGTCTGAGTGTTACTTAAGAAGAAAAAAAACTTGAGAAATGAGTAGTTTGTTTCTAAACTAAATCTTCAGTTATCATCAGTGAAATGCACAACAAATTAGAATGAATTATTTTAGAAAGACTTTTCTATCACACTTTAAAAAGTGTGATAGAAAATTAGAGGCAAGGATAATGCTTAACAGAAATTATTACAGATTTCTTTTTGGTCTGTTAATCTATTGACAGTTCACTTAACTGCCTTGCTACTTATCATCCTGGGTCAGAGGATGTTTTATGTATAACAGCAATAACTCTAAGGCATTTTGTTGAGTAATTTTCTTCTAAAGGTGGTTCATCCGTGATTGTTTTCCATATTAATCTTTTCACAAGGCATTGCTGCTAGACTGTTTCCACTGATGAGAAAATGATTGTTATCCTCTTTGTCAGAATGATGCACCAAACCTGGCCTACGGGCATCATGTCACATAATTGCCTCGGCACTAGGTTCACTGAAAAGCTAGCTCAATTTCTGGTGTCATATTTGGAATCAAAGCACAAAAAAAGGGAATTGAGACTGGGCAAAATTCTACAGTATTTGATTTCTTCTTTCCTCTTCAGTATGCATTTTCCTTTGATCTGCAAACAATTTCTTAAGAGTATTGTACATATTATCCATTATGTTATGTAATGCAATAATACTCTTCTTGGAAATCTTATTTATCCTAATAGCTGAGATATTCTGGTGTAATGCTTATTCCATATACATCCAATTTAGATTCTTATTGCTGTAACTGTCAGACTCTGCAGAACTGCTTGGGAAAAAAAAAAAAAAAAAAAAAAAAAGGTGATTAAGCTCAAGCTTTGATGTATGAAATAGCAAATAAATAAATAAATAAATAAATAAAAATTCCACTAAATGCTGTATCTCTGAAATTCCATTGCAGACCCTAGGTAAATAATATTCAGATTTCTCAAGCCTCTGCTTACTAATTTATTCCTTATTTCCTCCTCCTTATTTGACTGCTTTTAATGTAATTTATATTGAAGGGTGTATGTTTGTAGGTGTGTCTACTCAATAAATATTTTGTCTGCTGTTTTCTTCTATGCAACCTGTGTTCACTAACACAATTCTTTTGCTAACCCTTTTTCTACTTCCCTTTGTTTCTTCATCGAAGAGAGGATTTTTTTCTGCTTGACTCAGATCAGATTTCTTTTTGTCTTTTCATCTTTGTTTCCTAGATTACAGAAATACCAGAAAGATTAAAGTTCTTCTATATTCTTTTAGGCAGTGTGTAAAACCTATTGCTTTTCCACTGCATTATTATAATGATCACTCATTATTCTGTTATAGTTTTTGATTGGAAGTTTTTAACCCTTCAGACTGTTTTTTTTATTATTAGTTTAGTCTTCATTTGTGCTTATGCTGTCTTAATGTTACTGAATTACATTTTTTTTTATTTCAGTTAACAGAATCATTGGGAAAACTGTTAGGGTTTGGAAAATTTTAGTTTACTTTTGCATTACATTCTAATCTATTTGAAAATCAAAGATATTGAGATAGAAAAGCCTATTTTGGCATTGAAACTTTTTATTTGATAATCTATAGTAATCATTAATAGTGCTGTTTGAAACATGGCACTGAATATTACATGAGATCTTGACAATATCATCAGTAGCTCTCTATCAAACTGATTTACACAAGCCAAAAAGTCACTTTTCTATGTAAGTATGTTTAGATAGTTGATGAAGTTAAGTTTAAGACTCTGAAATATTGTCCTTTTTATAGTAATTTTACATTGTCATTCCTGGGATGATATAGTGTAAAGCTTAAAAAGGAATTTATGTTATAGAGAAAATAAAATCAGACCATATTATTTGCCAGCATAGAGTTCTGTTGAGATGAACAGAATCTTGCTAGCACACATTTGGGATTACTGAGTCTGCATTTATCACAGTTTTCCCATAAGCAGCTCAAGGATAATAAACAGGAGTTTTTTTTCATTACATAGTGTGGAACGTGTGCATGTTGTATTGCAGACACATTGGCAGTCTGGAAATATTCCAGCTCCCTCAAGTTAGTAATTATGTAAAGAAGATCAAAATCATTAATAAACAGCTTCTGCATAGAGATTGCACAATGATTATTCAAGCAATTCTCATAAAAGTGATTTTCCTGGTTCTTACTTCAAAGAGTAAGAGTGACATTTTCGGAAAGAAAGCAAATGAAGACTAGTAAATTTTCTGGACAAAAATATTGAAGGAAGAGATTTAGATAAATTGTTTTAAAAAACAAAAAATCATTTGGACTTGATTCATATGTATGAAGCTGTAGAACAAACAAATCAATAGAACAACAAGGCAGAAGAAAGTCTGTCCTTTTAATTCAGAATCTATTCACAGGGAGCCAGACAGTGTTTTGAAGTAGAAAAGGGAAAAAAAGGTAGTGAAAGTTACATGCTCATATAGAGAATTTTACTGTATTTTCTTGATCAATCCTTAACCTTTTTTTTTTTCATCGAAAAGTCTAGGAAAGGTTTTCATCACAAGTAACTTTTGATTGAAAAATTTAAGTTTACCTTTTGTACACATCGTCACAATCATAAATTTGCTTTCAGCAAAATTACAACTTTGGAATTTTTCTACATACTTGTATACAGTTTTATTTCTGTTACTACTCAATTAAATTTATTATTAAAAATAGTTTTAAAACTTTATTAAAAAAACTTTATTAAAAAACTTCTTTAAAAAAAATTCCAAAGTTTTTCTAATCTGGGGACCTGTTTATTAATTAATCCACTTTATGGTGGATTAATTTAATGCTTATTTTTTAAAGTAAAAATTTTACATCCCAATACAGAAAAGTCTAGTCCTCATGAACAAATGGCATCTTGCTAAGCCACTAGGAACGAGTCTAACTCAATACTCTGATTAATATACTGGATCTCAATTGTAGTAGATGTAATCATTTGGTGGCTTTTATAAGCCAAATGGATACTTAAGTGAATTAGAAAATTGCATGTTTTAATTTATAATTACTGGCTATAATTATTTATTGCCAAGCCATGATTCAGAATTTCATTTATGCTGGAGTTTAAACAAAGGAGCTGGTCACATTTGAGCAAATCAGCTAAAGACTAAAAATCTAATTTCTATTTTGAGGCATTCTTTGGTTTGGGGAGGTTTTATTTCTTAGTTTGGCATCTGACTTTACTGTGTTTTATTTGCAGTAGCTCATCAGTTAATATAATCTGAGTCTATTTCTCAGCATGTTTTCCACAGCTGTGGAAAGTAACACATACCTTCTTTTTCCTTTCAAAATATGGCATAGTCTGCACTTTAATGGGGAAACAATCTCTGGAAATCAAAAGAGCTTAAATTGACAGATGCAGACTGCATTTCTTGCTAGCTGAGTCTGCCAGTCTGTCTTCAGCCTTATCTTTAAGTTTCATCAGATTTTTTTTAACTTTGCCCTTTTTGCTAGATATAGTGAATGCCAAATTGTTCATAATCCTGGTATGATTTTTGAGTATTAAGTTGGCTTATGTTTTTGAAAGTGGATCTGGTGTTCCAGCTTTTTGAAGCAATACTCTGTATTTCTAAATTAGATTGTAAGATATTGCATTATAAGAAACAAAGTTCTTAGAGAAATTACCAGTCTAGTGAGTTCCCTTCCTGTCTCACTTATATTTCATCTGTATTTCTCACTTGAATTTATCCCGGAACAATCAGTCTCAAAAAGAAGTTTATTATTATTAATAATTAATTATAATAATTAATAATAATATTTTACAGCTTTAACATAACTTTGTCTCTTCTTATATTGCCAGGTTGGTTTGGAGTTTTGGAATTTTGGAGTTTGCTTTGAATTTTTTTAGGCTAGGTGCTATTGCTTCCATTTTTACTTCCAAGTACGGTCAGTACTAACACAGGCTATGAAGGAAAGATGTAAGATGTTATATACAGACCATGCTTCACTAGTGAATAATTTTGTTGAGCTATTCTTTTGTAAAACTAATGGAAAAAGAAATGGAAATCAAAATTCTGAAGATATTCTGTCCATTTAAGTTAGAATCAATTGTGAAGCTGTCAAATCATAAATTATAATAATAAATCGAAATACATGATAATGAAACAAATGTCAGCTGTGTATTATTTGATTTTTTTGTAATATTAAAAGTCACAGTTAGTACTTTTTACACACTAGAAAAGTTTGTGTCCCTTCCCACCTACCCCCAATTATTGGAAGTCAGATTTCCTTTTACATGTAATACCAGGATATCGAGATAAATAATAAGATAGAGCAATATAAGTCACTGTAAAGAATTTGATTAGCAGCAAGACTGATTAAACAAATGAACAGCAATGTAAGATTAATCTTGCATTAATCCATAGGTGTTTCAGATGCAAAGTATCTGAGAATGTCTTCTCATTTAAGTCCACAGTAAGAAATGGGCCTTTCTGGAACACAGTTAATCCAAGCTATTTTAAAACTTGTACCTCCAGGAGAGATACCTTATTAAAGTGATTTTTTTGCTAGTCCAGTGAAGTTAGAAAAATTTCACATGATGGGAGAAACCCAAAGGACCTTACAGTTTTATGTCCATTAGTGGACATAAATTGAATATCCCAGTGCTGGGGTACTAGGGGCCATTATGTCTCTCAATTTTCAACTCTTCATTTGTGGAAATTGCCAGGAATCACCTATTAGGTGATTTGCTTATGAGCATTAATAACATTAACGTATTGCTCTCCAACTCCCATCGGTGTGCTAATGTGGGCACATACCTTCCCTTTTGCCTCCACCTCTCTATCCCCATTCCTTAGCCATATGAGCAAAGCAGATGGTGACAATGATATGCAGTGACCAGGTCCAAGTGATCTCAGATGCCAATTGGTTTATGAAGCATTTGGCCCTTGATGTGAGATTAAGTACAAATTCTCACTAGGATTAAGATTGGATTTTTGTGCCTGTTAGAGAGCATTAATTACTAGGTCTAGGTGTATAAATAAAGCACAGATTGTGAGGAGATTTGTGCTGGTACACTTTGACTCATCACAGTGTTGAAAACAGGAGAGCATCACCATGAAAATTCCAATCCCTGAAGCATTTGATACACATTTTAAAGAGACCTCTCAAAATATGGGTACTCTGGAGCCGTTACCTCTGAAGAATCACAAAGCATCAAAGTTCTGTGCAATATCATCTGTATGATGAACTGGATGTAGCAGAAAGGAGTCAGTTCATAAGAAACAAAACCCTTAGTAGGTTTGTGTAAAACCAACATTAATTTTGATATATAGAGAATGTTTCATATAGCTTACAACTTAGAAACATAGTTTACTCCACACAACATAGTCTTTGGCCTATATTTGACTTTTGCCCATTGTTTCTGTAATCCTGTTTGTTTGCTTGTTTGCTTGCTTGTTTTTAAAGTCTTTTTGAAGTAGTAACAGAACTACAAAATACAGAGGTTGTATTATTTAACTAATCCAGCAATTTTAGTACAAATTACTGACTTGCTAATCATAGCACTAGTGATCTCTAGATAATGCCAATTGCTCTTCAGTTATTAATTGGGCTAAAGCTTCGTGGCATTTAATTATTAGAACTGAATTGTATTAGTTTTAAAACCTTAATCGCATTTCATTATAGATTTGCTTGGGAAACAAACAAGCACTCCTTTTACATCAACTCTTGTCAGTCTGCCATTTGAAAGGATTAAGTTTGATGCATCTCTACAAAGTATTTTTACCTTATCTCATATTATAGCATTATTAAACACTATAGTAGGAAAAATAAACCGAGTTGCAAGGTATAAATGCCTTCCCTTTGCTTCTGAATTACACCTGG
>JAVCKT010100807.1:6160-28082 GCA_032273925.1 Rhynchotus rufescens | reverse complement strand
ACCCACTGTGCCGTCCACACCAGCCGTGACACCCACTGTGGCAGCCGTGACACCCCCTGTGCCATCCTCACCAGCCACGGAGCCGCCCGCCCCAGCCGTGACACCCGCCGCGGCAGCCGCAGGAGGCGGCCCGGCACCGGGCAGCACCGCAGTGCCCGCCGCTGCAGCGCCCGCCCGCGGAAGGCAGCAGGACGGCGCGCTCTCGGGCTCCCCTGGGCGCAGGCCGCACGGGGCGGCCGCCACCAGCAACCCGCCCGCCCTGGGCTCCCCCTACCCCAGGGCATGGGCAAAGCCCCGCATCGTCGGGGGGAACGTGGCTGCTTTTACGGTGCTGGCCAATTCGGACGCCTTCCTTCCGTGCGAAGCTACGGGCCATCCCCCTCCTACCATACAGTGGAGCAAGCTCTCCCCAGGTAAGCCCGGTACCTTAACATTTGTTGTCAGGATGTGGCACTCTGGCAGGCAGTGCGTGCACCAGGCGAGGTCATGCTTCATATAGGATTGCTTCATTTGCTGGGAAGCATCAGTGGGAAAATAAACCTGGGAGCAGGGAGAAACGGGGACCACCCAGCACAGCCTGGCGTGCCCTAATACCCAGTAGGAAACAGCTCCTCAAGGAAATGTGAGAAGAAATGAATCTATATTTAGCAATAACTCTGTGTTTACTGCAGGAAGATTTCAGTATTTGTTTTATGTCACCTGCCATTTAAGAATACAGTGACAAGTAGGGAAAAATATTGCAAGAAACCGTCAAATCAAGTTATAAACTATGCCAAAATATTTTGAATATACAAAGCTTATTCTTTTTTATCCTATTCTTTTCTATCCAAATTTTGTCTATACTGAGAAATTGGATTTTTTAGCTTAAACCTTTTTTCACTGTGCATGTAAAACGTCACTATCTCTTTCTTTGCTCTCACTGCCATCCTGGCTAGCTGAGCAAAGGGGCCATGCCAAGGAAAGCACGTTCACGGCCTGCGAGAGGAAGCAGCAGGACAGAGATATTCCATAGAATCAGAGAATGCTTAAGGTTGGAAGGGACCTTTAGAGATCATCCAGTCCAACCCCTGTGCACATGCAGGGTCACTTAGAGCATATGGCACAGGCTGCATCCAAGCGGGTTTGGAAGATCTCCGGAGGAGACTCCACAACCTCTTTGGGCAGCCTGTTCCAGGGCTCTGTCACTATCAATAAATTTTTCCTCAAGTTCCTGTGGAACTGTTGGCGCTTCAGTTTGCAGCCGTTTCCTCTACTCCTATCGCGGCCGCCACCGAGGTGGCCGGTGCTCTAACACTGCTCCCCTTGCTCGGCAGAGCCGGAGGCGCTGGAAGGGCGGCACGAGCGCCGTGTCACGCTGCTGCCCAACGGCACGCTGTCCATCGCGGCGGTGCGCGTGCGGGACGGCGGGCAGTACCTGTGCGTGGCGGCCAACCGGCACGGCGCCGCGCGCCTCCTCGTCACGCTCTCCGTGGTGGCGTACCCGCCGCGCGCGCTCGACGCCCGCGCCCGCCTGCTCACCGCGCACTCCGGAGCGCCCGTGGCCATGACGTGCAAAGCCGAGGGCAGCCCCGCGCCCGCCTTCTCCTGGATCCTGGCAAACAGAACCTACGTCTCGGCCTCTTCCACGGGAAACAGCAGGGTGTCTGTGCAGCCGGATGGCACTTTAATTATCCGGGAAGTCACTGTTTACGACAGGGGCCTGTACACGTGCGTGGCCAGCAACCCCGCCGGCACGGACACGCTCGTGGTGAAGCTGCAGGTGGTGGCGGCGCCGCCCGTTATTCTGGAAGAACAGAGAGAGCACGTGGAAGGCAGCACGGGCGAGAGCCTGGCGCTCCCCTGCACGGCCAAAGGAAACCCGCAGCCCAGCGTGCACTGGGTGCTCCCTGACGGCACCGTGGTGAAGCCCCTGCAGCTGGTGAACGGGAGGCTCTTCCTCTTCTCCAACGGGACCCTGCACGTGAGGAGCGCGGCTCCGGCCGACAGCGGGACCTACGAGTGCATAGCCACGAGCTCCACGGGCTCCGAGCGCCGCGTGGTGCGGCTGGCGGTGCTGCACAGAGCGACGCGCCCCACCATAACCCGCGCCTCGCACAGGGTGACCCGCTTGGATTTCGGGGAGCCGCTGCTCCTGAACTGCACCGCGACCGGCGAGCCGGAGCCCAGCGTCATCTGGAGGCTGCCCTCCAGGGCACTGGTCGACCAGGGGCACAGGTAGGATCTTGCTTCTCTCCTTCTCCCACCCCCTTGAAACGTCAAGTGCTGGCTCCCGCCAAGCTCCTAGGAGAGACAACTGCATCCACGAAACCTAACTCGTGAGCCAGCCTCGCTGCTAAACTTTGAGCACGGCGCAGCACCTGCAGGGAGCTCACGGCTGCACTTCCAACAACAGGCCACTCGAGCTGTGTCGCTAGCGGGTGAGGTCTCACCAACAGGGGTAATAATAACTTTTCTGAACTAATGGACCTTGTTTTATTTATATGGTGGTTGAATTTTGGTAATTTTGTCCTGTTGTGACTTAGGACAAATTTTTAATTAATTCTAGAACATAATATACACTTTATTAAATACTGGCATTAATACAGAGGATTTAGTAGAGCACTTCTGAACAGTGCTGACTTCCCACACTATCATCTCTAAAACAAATTAAAGATAATCTAGTTCAATTGATGGCAGCAAATATAGCAGCATTCAGTACACTTTGACCAGGAGTCTGGTGCACAATAATTACTCCTTATTAGTTGAGACAAAATCATTTAAACTATGAAAACTGTAGATTGTGACTGCAGTGCTAGAGCTTTCGTTTTAACAGAGACACATGTTGCTAGGTATTCATAGTTGGCATAATCGGCATGAGAATATTTAAGTTTAGGTAGCAATGAACCTCTCAGATTTGTGGAAATCAAGGGTTTAATATTAAATACAGCTACTCTTTTGTGGCGAAGACTAAAAGACTACCTGTATAGCAATGCAAGCTGCAGGCTAGACACCACAAAAATAAGGAAAAGCCCTTTACAAGACATTTGTAAAGCAGAATCTAGGGGGGGAATGCTGTAATGTCACTGCCAGATCCACATCAAGCTATCACAGTTATGTAAACTAAGTCTTCAAAATGTGAAACTAGAGAGAGACATAAAGGCTTTTGCCCTCAGCCCACTTCTGCTCTCCTACGTTAATCTGCCAGTGAGCAGAACTACACCAGTGCGGAAGCACGAGTGTCACAGAGGCCCTGAAGGATCAGAGTCTGATTCCTGCAAGATCCTGTTCATTTCTGTGATATTAGTGCTCTAATGGCTGATAGATCTATCCCAAGTACTATTGATAATGAGATGACCACTCAACTTCAGCATTTTCCTCCCTTATAATACTCTTCCTCTTTCTCTCTGCACAACAGAATGGGAAGTCGAATCCATGTTTTTCCCAATGGATCCCTGCTTATTGAGGCAGTTACAGAGAAGGATGCAGGTGACTATTTATGTGTTGCAAGAAACCAAATCGGGGATGATCTGATACTGCTGAAAGTCATCATCACCATGAAGCCAGCCAAGATTGACCAGAAACAGTATTTCAAAAAATGGGTACCTTATGGAAAAGACTTCCAAGTGGACTGCAAGGCCTCAGGGCTGCCTGTCCCGGAGATATCCTGGAGCCTGCCGGATGGCACAACCATCAACAGCGCGATGCAGGCGGAGGACGGCGGGCGCAGGTCCCGCAGGTACGTCCTCTTTGACAACGGAACGCTCTACTTGAACAAGGTTGGGCTGGCGGAGGAAGGGGACTACACCTGCCTCGCTCAAAACACCCTGGGGAGAGACGAGATGAAGATTCACGTCACAGTGGTGACAATGGCCCCACGCATAAAGCACGGCTACAAGACGTACGCTCGAGTGAAAGCTGGAGACACGGCATTGTTGGACTGTGAAGTTGTCGGAGAACCCAAACCAAAAATATTCTGGTTACTACCTTCCAGTGACATGATCTCCTATTCAAGAGATCGGTACCTGCTGCACGCCAACGGCTCGCTGTCAGTGAGCCGAGTCAAACTGCTGGACGCCGGGGAGTACATGTGTGTGGCCCGGAACCCTGCAGGGGACGATACCAAACTCTATAAAGTGGATGTTGTTTCCAAACCTCCTACCATAAACGGTTTATACACAAACAAAACCATCATGAAGGTGACGGCCGTGAGGCACGCAAAGAAGCAGATCGACTGTCGGGCAGAAGGGACGCCAACTCCTCAGATTATGTGGGTCATGCCCGATAATATTTTCCTAACAGCTCCATATTATGGGAGCAGGATTACAGTGCACCAAAATGGGACCCTTGAAATTCGGAACCTGCGCCCTTCAGACACAGCAGATTTCACCTGCGTGGCACGCAACGACGGTGGCGAGAGCGTGCTGGTGGTGCAGCTGCAGGTGCTGGAAATGCTACGGCGACCCATGTTTAAAAACCCTTTCAATGAGAAAGTAATAGCAAAACCCGGAAAAACTAACGTATTGAACTGCTCGGTGGATGGAAATCCTCCTCCTGAAATAAGCTGGATGCTGCCTAACGGCACGTGGTTTTCCGGGGGAATCCGCAGCGCCCGGTTTGCCACGGGCACCAATGGCACCCTTACCATCTCCAACACGGGCAGGGAGGACGCCGGGAAGTACCGCTGCGCTGCCAGGAACCAAGTCGGCTACATCGAGAAGCTCGTCGTGCTGGAGGTGGGCCGGCAGCCCAGCATCCTCGTCCACCCGAGGGGGCCGGTGCAGGGCGTCGGCGGGGAGCCGCTGTGGCTCCACTGCCTGTCCGAGGGCAGCCCCAAGCCGCGCACCGCCTGGACGGTGCCGAGCGGCCTCGTGCTCGACCGGCCGCACATCAGCGGCAAGTACGCGCTGCTGGAGAACGGCACGCTGCTCATCCGAGCAGCCACGGCTCACGACGGCGGCACCTACGTGTGCCGCGCTCACAACGCCGCGGGCGACGCCTCCGTGAGCGTTGCGGTGGCCGTGGCGGCCTACGCGCCGCGCATCACGAGCGGGCCGCCACGCAGCGTGCGCACCGCGCCCGGCGCCCCGCTGCAGCTCGCGTGCGCCGCGCTGGGAGCGCCCAGGCCGCACATCACGTGGGAGCTGCCCGACCGCTCCGTGCTCTCCACGGCGGACCTGGGCCGGCCGGCAGGGAGGCAACTCCTCCATCCCCAAGGCACCTTGGTCATTCCGAATCCCCGGCCGTCGGATTCAGGCATGTACAAGTGCATTGCTAAGAACCACCTGGGCAGTGATTCGACATTCACGTACATCCACGTCATCTGAAATCACAGAAACATAATGGTTGGAAAAGACCTTCAAGAGCACTGCAAACCCTTCCACACCATCCTGCTAAACCCTGTCCTTACGTGCCTCATCTGCACCTTTCTTCAACGCTGCCAGCGACGGTGGCACCACTTCCCTGGGCAGCCTGTCCCAATGCTTGACTCCTCTTTCCTTGTGGAAATTCTGCCTAATACCCAACCTGAACCTCCCCGGCACAACTTGAGGCCATTTCCTCTTCTCTTAAAATACAGTGTGCGGCGTGAACGGCCGTTACCAACGTCCACGGCTGCGCTGCACCTGCTCCCGGAGCAAGTGCAACCAAGGCAGCCACGAGCACCTGCACACAGGTACAGTGTTCAGGCGGCAGTGACCTTGATGAAGAGCAAGAAACAGGGGCTTATGGAAAAAAAGGTTTAGCAGTATTTTGTAGCATCCATTTCAGTGAACACATGGACTTACCTAACAACTAACTGGAAGCACTTTTGATCAGCCACCAAACAGTGATTATTAAATAAAATTACTTTCCAGAAACCTGCCAGAATTCCAGATCTTCCTGTTAGTTTAAAGCTGTCCACCTTGTACAACCATGATGAGTCTGGAACATGTAACATGAGAGTATTTAAGAACCAAAGAGCAGATTTTATTGTGATGCAGATCGACTTACTGATAAATTTGAATATTTAGTACGATTTTTTTAAATAAATGTTCTGTGGGAAAGAAAGTAGCGAAGTATTTTATAAGAGAGTGCAGGGCCCGGGGGAGAGGGCAGGGCCCGGACGAGCGGCCCCGCGCACCTCACCCCGGCCCCGCCGCCCGCCCGGCTCGCTTTCCGGCCGCTCGGCTCCCTGCCGCGCTGGCCTCGCTGCGCCGGCGGCAGTGGCACACGCGGCAAGAGCTGGGACGAGGCTCCCGTGTGCAGGGAACGTGGCGCCTGGCTCCCTGGGCTGGCCCTGCAACACACAGGAGGATCGGGCGCAGCTCGCTGCTCCGCACAGCTTTCCCTTCCTACCTTCAAGTCCAAAGCTCTCCTGTCTGGACAAACCCAATCCATTCATGGAATGAAGATCTAAGGAGGGACTTTACTATTCCCGAAAGCTGCATTGCTCAACACTGAAGTAACTGCTGAACTGCATTAACGCTGTGTTTAATTGTCAGGAGCTGGAAGAAGTGACATTGCTTTGATTTATGGTCCTATTGTAACACTGCAGAGTGAATCACAGGTATTTACTTAACAAACACCTGTTAAAATGCAGTTTTGCAAAGGGTTTCTCCTGTCTTGTTATAAAAGATGTCCCAAGCACACGCCCAGGCCCCTGCACGGCCCAGCATGGCGAAAGCCTGCAATGCACCAAATGCAGCGCGGGGCTCCCCGGTGCACTCCCGCGAGCTGCCGCGCGGCCGCCTGCCGCGATGCCCGGGCTGCCGCGGGATCCGTGCGCGCCACGGCCGCACCGCGGTGCACTGGGGCAGCCCAAGCCCTGCTCCCTCGGGCCGGGCTGCAGCTCAGCCCAACAGCCAGGAGGGCTCACGCTGCTGCTGCTGCGGGAATTGCAAGGCCCTCGTGCAATTCCCTCGCGGGCCGGCTGGGTGCAGGCAAGTACGACGTGTCTGCAACACAGACCCACTGCAGCAGGGCCTGGCTCTGCACCAACACGTGTGCTCTGGGGATAGCCGGCGCGGGAAGCAGCTGGGCTCTGCTCTGAAGCACAGCAGCCGGAGCGCTGCATGGAACACCTACAGCCCTACGCACTGCCGTTTTGTACGCACACCCTCACTTACGCCGGCCCTCGAGCTCCACTTGGACTCTCTCTTCCTGCCTCTGCATTCTTCTCCTTGTCTGTGGTGTGTTTCCCCGGGTCTGCGAGCAATGCTGACTTTCTTTGTGGTTCCTGAGACATGGGTGAGGAAGGCCCTTCCTCCTCCTCCTAAGGAAGGAGGACTCGAGGTAGCAGCTCCATGGCTTGGGCACGTGGTACAGCAGAAGAGGCTGCTGCTCCTCGTACTTCAGCACCTTCCTATCAATGCAAATTGTCCCAAACCAGGCCCAGGAGAGAGGAGTGGGGTTTTATGACCTTCAGACAAGTCCCATGGGGACAACTTCTGTTTGGTTGAAACCTGGATACCCTGTTTCCAAACAAAAGCAAGTTATTGCAGAAATGCTGAACTAGAGTGAGTTGCTTTTGTGCATCACGATTCAAGTCAGAAAGCCCCATAAAGACGTTTTTGTGCCTTGACACGATGTACCGAAAGCGCAGAGGAGGAACTCTAACTTCCACCCGATGCTGCCCTAGATAAAAGCAGATTCTTTACAGTATTGTTTACTTATAGCCATGCTAAAATCCTCACGTTCTATTACATTTTGGAGGAGAAATCAAATGACCTATCAAAAATAGCCAGAGGATATACTCACTAAAGGTTTACATATTTAAATAATGGGAGAGAACTGTCAGCATTGTCTTGTAAAAGTTTTGGCCTGCAAAGGAGGGAGTTCTTTCCTTCTTTCCTTGCAAACTTCACCTTAAAAAAAGAAATATCCCTTCCCATCGTCCCCAAAACCCACAGCAATAGTTAGTGCTCCATCCTCGGGATGCCGCTGATGGTGCGCGGGGCCGGTGACGCTGGCGCACGGTTTGCGCCGCGCTGAGCTGCGCTGCCGGGCGCTCATAACCTGGTGGCTGACAGCTCCCCAAACCATCCTGCCTCGGCGCCCAGCCTGCACCTTGCATCGTGCAAACAAACACCCTGCTTGTGCACTTGGAACAAAGCCGTGCTCAAAAACATGCGAACGCTCTGTCCCCTGGAAGCGCTTTTAAAGGCATTCTCCTGCAGGTCCGGGGTAAAGGGACTGCACTGCCACGGAGCAAGGTTTAATGCAGAGGAGTCTTAGAAAGGGATATCACAGCACAAGCCCAATGCTTCTATGACACCAGATATAAACACGTGCATGTACAAGCTGTACCCGTTGGCTTGACTTTTCTATGCATCAAAAACTCATGAAAAATCTAAGACACTGCAAACTTTGAATCTTGCCTGTTTCTTATCAATGCAGTCGAACCCTGTGATCTTGTTCCCCTGGGTGTCGATCAAGGAGCCCGTTGGCTCGCAAGTGATAACGTCACACGTCTGCCTCGGCAGGGGCGGCAGCTGGCACCGATGCTTGCAGAACACTTGTCTCCCAGCTCCTTCTAAAGAATGAATAGAGAAAAAAAGGGAAAAAAAGCGAAAAAAAAAGAAAAAAGGAGAAGAGAAACTTCACACTGCTTTCACTATTAGAAAATGTACTGTTTCTGGATGAATCATTTCCCTATATTTTTACTAAATTTAAGTATTTATTGCAGAGATTTTTTCTTTTTTAAGAATATAAAATATTCTTTCATCTCTTTTGAACAGAACATCAAATACATAATACAAGGTAAATGCAAAATTAATGTCTCAAACACGAGTAAGTTACTCTTCCAGGGTCTCTAAATCTAATTTAAATAGAAGAAAATATTAAAATTCTGTCTTCCCACTCTTGCATTCATATTTGTTACTATTTTCTTTTCCTTCTGGTTGTCACTAGTGCTGCCTACTGTTCCTGGAGGAACTTTTTGCTGTTCCTACACCCTAAAAACGACAGGAGCAGAAGATGCTCACAAAAGGTGATTCCAAACAAATGCTGGACATCGTCCGCCGCGACACTCACTGCTCACTTTTTCAGTAAGCTCACGCGAGCTCTCCCGCTTCCCTCGCGCCGGCCCGGGAGGCGCTGGACAAGCCGGAGGCCAGCAGCAAGCGGCAGGCAAGCTATTGCGGGATAATGGGGAGAGAACAAAACCAGTCCGAAGCGCATACACGCCATCCAAGATAAGAAGTATTAGCAGCATTCATTAGCCTGCTTAAACAGTGCAGCTGTACTTGTTGGTCTGCATATCGACCGTTCCCGAGGTGATTATCTGCAGGAGCAGAAGTGCCCTCGAGTCCGTGGGCCCTCGGTGCTCCTCTGCACCGTGTCAAACATCCCACCTACCTGTTATTTATATATGATTTATATATCTATATTTATACAAAATACTGTTTGACATCCTAACTGCTTACCATGAAGCTAGTAAATGGATCCTGGCTTTGGATGCAACTCTCCAGCAGGATCCCGTTGGACCCTTTGGATGAGCAACGCTGCGATCCTCACCAGGCTGGGCCTAGCTGAATTTCAGAGGAAACCCCAGAGCAAACGCAGAGGTCGGTGGCAGCAACAGCAGGGAGGGCAGTGAGCGAATGGCTTTGGCTAGGATGTGAAGCAGAGCCAGAAACCCAACCTGGGCTGAGAGGCAACATGAGCAAATAACGGCCCTGCAAATATCGGCGTTCCTCGTCACGGTAATTACAGACATAGAGACACAAAAAAAGGATTCCCACTATGCTGGGCACTGCATATATTCATTTTGAAGCCAGTGCCAGCCTGCAGGAGCTGGGATTCCTGCTGGCTAAAGCGGGACCCAAGGCAGCCACAGGGCTGGACTCAGCAGAGCTCGAGAGCGAGTGCAGAGACCCAAAGGAAGAGCTGTAGGGATGGTTTATTCAGGCCAGTGGGTCAGTTCAGGAGTAACATTTTTTAAAATACGCTAAATTATGACACATTAGGAGATGAAGAGTTTTCCCAAAGAAGGAAAGCCTCAAAATTATTAAAATTTCTTATGACCAAGCTAGTAACTGAAGAGACTCTCAAGCACAAACATGTATGATTGATTTTCCTGGAAAGAACCGAAATCAGGTTTATCGTGTTTCTCTGTAGCAATTTCATACATACCCATTTATTTGCTCTCAGAGATGAAGAGCCCCTGCCCTTCCCTCCCTCCCTCCCTGGACGGCTCCCCGTGACACGCTCCACGCTGCCATTCCCCGGTGTCGCAGCACCCTGCACACGCAGCGCTGATGACACACCAATACTCAGCGAAGGCGCTGGCCTTCTGGGCTTGTTTTACCTGATGAACTTGATTCTGCAGCGATGTGAGCAGCCCTTCCCGTTGCTCATGCTGTCCCTTAAGGCAAGTAAGCACCAGGGAAAGGAACGGCTGCTGACTCAACAGGGACCTGCTTTACGGGAGGCAACCACAGAACAGTCAATTAGCAAAGCTATTTTGTTACTTCCTGTCTTCGTTCCCTTCCCTGTTCTGTCTGTTTCTTGTCTGGAAGTGGCACTGTCTGCACCCGCTTCTGTTTTGGCAAATACAGCCTTGCCAGACAAACGGACAGGGTGCCGAGCCCAAGGCACGTAGATGCTGTCGCTGTGCGACGCTGCCCAGCTCCTGGCACCGAGCGAGCAGGAACGAGCCGGGCCGCGAGAGCCCGTTGCGGGAGCACGGGCGGCTGCTCGGGCCGTTACCGCTGGCGCGGGACCGAGCGCAGCAGGGACGCGGCGGCGCCGGCTCGCGGTGCGCACAGCCCCTTGTCATTGAAGACAACAGCAGTACTCGTGCACACGTACCAATGCTTACTTACTGCAAGGGCTTATTGCAATTGCTATTTTTATTTGGCATTTAGATTGACTTTAAGAGAATTAGTATAAAAGATTGGCAAAATGCCAATGTTCCAAATACAGAGCCGTAATTTTCTGTGTTATGGTAAACAATGTTTTGTTCAGATTAGAGGAACAATGTGGTATGAATACTTCTTCATTTTCTCATTCATTTTCACGAAACATTGCATTTTGCAAGACAACAATGATTATTGCCATTGCTACCCTCATACACAAAGTGCAGTTTGACAAAACAAAAGTAGATCAACCTATTTACTTCTTACATGAGTCTCATGTGTAGATATGTTACTGAGATTTCATAGTTCCCCACAGGGTCATTGTTTTGGGCATGTAAGGAGTAGTCAAATCTGGTGTTTTTTTTTTTTTGTTTTTTTTTTTTTTGATCACAAAAAGACTGTGAAGCTTCCCAAAGCACAAGAAAGGAGGTTTGTGGTCAAAACTGCAACACATTTGCAAATGCTTTTACTTTTGTGCAGAGGAACCAACCATAGAGAAAGGCTCAGCAGTTTCTACAGCCATTTTATCCATGCTTTGAAAGTAGCTAGCTTAACATTTTTATGCACGCAAGCCCTCATGTAAAGAAAGAGCCCAAAGCTGGAGGAAGGCGCCACTTCTTTCTTTGCATCCACTGATGCAAAAAGCTGTCAGAGCTGTGAGATATATGAAAAATGCTCCAACTACTCAGAAACATCTAGTGAGGAGTCCAGCAAATGGGGGCTACATTTTCCCCCCCCAAAAAATCTCTGCTTTTATGTGCTAACGGGCAGTGCAAGTATTGCAAATGAATTAGAAGGGCTGCAGAAAGAGGTGTTCATAAGCATAACACAAAGAATATTTATCACAAAAGTTGAATATGGCAAATAAAACTTCTACAGGTCAACCCACTATATGAGAATTTGATTAAAGAAACAGTGTAATAGCGAAAAAAAAAAAAAAACAAAAAAAACTATAATAATTTAACACAAGAAAGTAGTATGTCAATTCACTGCATCTGGATGGACACCGAATTAAACCACACCAGAATCCTGAGGACTGTTTTCATTCTGACTTGATGGATTTGGGAACTGACTTCCCTCACACCTCATCTACCTGCGACCCAAGAGGCAAAGTCACAGAAAGGTCCACGGGAGCGGGAGGCCTCGTCCACATTTTGTTTGATTTCTACTACTTAATAAAGCAGAAATGTGTTTTTTTCCTATCCATTCAAATGTACTTTTAAGGAAGCCTGGGTCTACACAACATTTCTCCCATTCAGAATATTCTTCATATATCTGACTTCATTTGTTTGAATGTGTGAAAAACAATCATGTATATCTTGTCAAAAAAAGAAACTATTTTTAAACAGAAGAAATCTAAGAACTTGCATTTCAAGCTTGCAAGTAATCATCCCATTTAACTTCTTTTTCACAGGATTTTGAGAAGTCCTATTCTCAAAGTTGCTGAAAGGCTTAGAAGTTAAAGCATGAGTTATTTCCAGGGTTATTTCCTTTTATTTGGCAGGTGCTGACTCTTGTAGTTTTCCTTCCTCTTTTGGTCTATGGCAAAAACACATAGGTCAGACCACAAAATACTCAAATTAAAAGGAAAGACGACTACATTGGCATATTTTGACAATTAACTTCCTCGTGTGCCTCCTGTGGGACCAGATATTTTATTGTGTCCTATTTGGAGCCACATTTCACTGCAACTCGCAGGCAAGATTACCAAGCTGCCGGACGCGTTACTAGTTTCTCCATCGCCGCGGGAGGCTGCGCTGCAGGAGGCAGCATCGGCGCCGCGCGGGACGGGGGACGTGGACCTCCGGGTACCGCTGCCAAGAGCAGGGCTGGCACCGAGTGGCATTACTGGGTCCTGGACTGTTTCAAGAAAATTCCTGAACAAAATGAGAACACTGCGCCTAGTTTGCTTACAGCATCTGTAATTTCAAGCTGGCTATCGTTTCTTATTGCATTACAGAGGTTTTCATGGGTGAAAACTGAAGCTATTGAAAAACATCCAAGCTCAGTTTTTGAAATGGAAGGATTGTGCAGTAGCCAACTCACCCGGCCCTGGGGAAAGAGGAAGATTTGGGGTGTCCTGAAGAGGTGAAGGAGGAGCCGACAGGTCATCCTGGCCCCAGGCTCAGCATCCGGAACTCCACAGGCTGCAGGAGAATGGACAGGGACGTATGAGATCCATGATATACCTCATGAGTCACACTGAACCTGATGGGAGGCCCAGCAAAACTCTCTCTCTTCTAGTCCCATTTCAAATGCAAATACAGTCATTTCATCAACAGGAATCAGCAATTATGTACTGAGTCATTACAAAATAGGAAAAAAAAATAGTATGGCTTTTGGTAAACAAGAAGCTTAATTAATGACAAGAAAAGAGTACGTGGATCAACTGGCTCTGGAAAGCCAAGGCAGAAATAAGAAAGAGAGGTGCACGCAGACGGCGAGAGAAGGCACAAAGTGGCCGAGGGGACCAGGGTCCCCCGGGCTGGGGACAGGCACCGGGGCGGGTGGGGAGGCTGGGGACAGTGCAGGGCTGCCGCTCTGACACCGTTTTGGGGCAGCTTCTCGGCCCCACGGGCTACTGCTCCTTCTGCAGACTGCAGCGCAATGCGTGACTGCGGGCGGCATCACGCACAAAAGCGTGCCAGAAGACACTTCGTACTCGATGGAAACTTCCTTAAAAGCATTGGCTTTGCTATTTTAAGTCCTTCTCCTGGCATCCTCCTACCAGCTGCGAGAAGGGCAGGCAGCGCGGCAGGCTGCACGGCGCCTCGCAGCCAGAAGCACCGCCGGGCGGGCAGGACGGCAACGAGGGCGCCCGGGGAGTCGCGGAACGACAGGTCGCTCACCTGGAAGGGAACACGTTCGCTGAGCGTTCCACACGACAGCGCTCCCCTCTCCGGGACCGCCAAGGAATCGGCCATAAACTTTTTACATCAAAGAATGCATCTTCTCATCTTTTTATGTCAAATGCCATTAGCTCTTTATCTAATATTAATACACATCTCTTTCAAATACCGTAATTAATTCCACAAAAAATAGCCATTCTAGAGAAAAAGGACAAAATATTATCATTTTATAAAACCTGTCATCCATACTCATTCCTTAGCCTCATCACAGAACAAGAGTATGTCCTCAATGTAGATAGCTTCAAACCATTCCTAGAAGCGCACGTGTTCAAACTATAGATAAATATTTGGGATCAGGCATGAATAGCAGAAGTCGCCGCAATTCTGCTGACTGAACAGGAGTCTGGTAATTTAGAACAGACAGTGAGGAACAGCAAAGTCCCTATGTGCCAGCAGCACGAAAATTTAGGAACTAACACCAAAACGGACTCTTAAAAAAAGGGAGACTAATACTACCCTAAAATGGCGATGGATGTGTAAATACACCCGACTGCCTGCTCCTTTCAAAGAGCATCTCTAGTGCTCTTAAACTCCTTATTATAGTAAAAAATATATTGTTGTCTAAGAGAAACATCAAAACATTGCCCAAATTTTACATACAGAGCAAAGATGTAGGTGTGAACAATATCAACGAGGAACCTCCTGAAGCCTTGAGAGCTCAAGCAGGCACCGCTCACCGTTACGTATTGAGTGGGTACCGCCGTATCGTTATGTGCATCTCGGGAGGCAGATCTAACAGGTTCTTTCGCAGTCAGTGAACTAACACCCGCGCTGCAGAGCGGACTGTCGGAACCCCAGACGTGATGTGAGAAGCAGCAAAGAGCTTCCAGCCCCGCAGCCGCTCGGCGCTCAGCACAGGGCAGCACTGTGCAGGCTCTGCACAGAGGTTTGCAGCATCACTAACCCTAGAAGAACACAAAAACAACCTGACGAAGCCTTGAGAAGACATTTATAAGCAGCAAACAGTAGGCTCGAGGCAGATCAGCGCCTGCCACGAGGGCTGGAAGGATCCCCACGTAAGGCGGGTATGCGCCATGCCCGTGGAGCCTGGTGCTCCCGCATGGCTCCGGGGCCTCCCTGCCAGGGCAGGCTGCGCTTTGGGCCAGGATTTGTCTGTAAAGGACACTCTGCTCCATCGCTGCTATGAACTAGCCCATATTCCTATAAAGCAGCGCTCCTGCTTTACGAGGCGGGAGGGAGGCACAAAAGCCACTGAGCTGCTGTGTTTCACCTGAGGATTAATGGGTGATTCAAGGGTGACTCAGAGCTGCAGACACCCAGAGCCGAGGGTGACTTGCACCGGAGCGGGGCACTTGCCCCTGCGCCGCAGGAGATCCGTCTGGCTGAGCTGGCGCGTTCCCACTGTGGCACCGTGTCCCAGCTGCCGCATTCCCGCTGCCGCTGCAGCCTCGTGTCCCAGCTGCCACATTCCCGCTGCCGCCTCGTGTCCCGGGCACCAAGCCGGCCACGCGCAGGCTGCGCCGCAGGTGCAGGGAGAACCAGCTGCCGCGGTCACATCAGGGCACCATCAGGAAAAGCAAAAAATCCAGATTTTTTCCCCTCCAAAATCACAGTTGAACCTTAAAGACTGTCAGATCTGCTGAATACGTAGCCAACTACCACGATGAAGCATTCCTTGACAAAACCCAAGCCAGAGCAAGGCATTTTGCAATGCCAGCTGTGCCAGAGGATGAAAGGTGCCGGGGCAGGGCCCAAAGCCCGGGAGGCTCCGCGCTGGCAGGACGCAGCAACAAGGCTCTTCAGCACTCGGGTCGAGCTGAGCAGATCCAGCAAGGAAACACGACACGGGAAGGGTGGCGCTGGAGCCGAGCCAGGCGCTACCCTGTCACCACAGGAGCCACCACAGCACCTGCTGCTCTCACACACACAGCGGACAGAACGGGCCCGCGCCGCAGCGCGGTTCTCAGCCCAGTTCTAGTCATCGAGCTCTGCTCAAACGGTGCTGCATGAGCTCCTTTAAAATCACCACTGAGAGCTCTAAAAACTCCAGGAACTTTTACCCAAAAAGTACTCGATACTTTTTCCAAAATCTGTTTTTCCAAAATATGCATACTATCTGTGAACTCCATAATGAATAAACTAAATGACACATTTAACAAATCAAGCACTGACTGCATTGGGAGGAGGAACTGAATGCAAATCATGCCCCCGACTGCAGGACGCCAGTGGCAAAGACGGTGCTGAAGAAGCAACCCCGCACGGGGAGCGCTGCAAGGGACGGCACCGGGGCACCTTCGGCAGGAGCGCTGCTCCGCAGCGGCTCCGTTTAAAAAGCGCCGTCATGAGTAGGAACTAGTGGCTTTGCAGGAGGCACTGCCACTGTACAGGTTCATTTAGTGAATATAAGTAAAAGGAAACTTGCAAAAAAGTGTGGAGCAACCAGGAAGAGCCGGTGTGCAAAGGACACAAAGCAGGTGGTGACAGGGAGGCTCCTGCAGGAACCCACGCACCGCTCGCAGACGGGCGGCTCTCACCTGCCCGCATCCCGGTGTCCCACGGGATGCACACAGTCATCAGCGCGTTGCAGACGGAGCTGCAGCGACTGGCCGCATTGTTGCTGAGCATCTTGTCCAGCACAGGGTAGTTAATGCTTTGGCACGCGGGTTCTCGATAAAATCCAGCATGAACTCCGGGCCCCACAGCAAGTTGGCCTGGAAGGCTGAACGTTGCTGTATATTGTATGCTTCACTTTAGAACAGGCACTACTGAGGAGAGAAGAAACAGAGAGTCATTTTTCAGAAATACTGTTGATCATATTACATGTGTTCAAAAACTGTGAGTTTTATGACCATTCTGTAGGTAGTTTCCATCTTGCTTTTGGTAGGAAACATCTAGCAGGAAAAAGGATGACGCGAGTTTCATTCAAGCTTCTTCCAAGTAAAGTCTCCTGCTCCCACATCACCTCTAGGACATTCACAGCAACCCTGGGCCACTGGATAAGCGACCATAGGCTTGTTCCTTTGGAGCCGGAGCTTCCACGAGCACCACACGGTGCTGGCTGCTGCGATCAGCGGCAGCGGTCGGTGCTGCAGCCGCGGCCTCGGGTCAGCTGGCGGTGCAGAGACGTGGGGAACAGTGGAGCCGCGCTGGCAGGAGCGGGAGGGCACGGGCACCGCGGCCATGCCCGGGCAGCCCCGCGCTCACCGTCCCGCACGCTCCATGCAGAGGCCGCGCGGAGGACGGCTGATGCACGAGGGCCGTGCCCATGTCTGTCCAACCCGCCCTCGGTGCCAACTAGCGCGGATGGAAACACTCCAGTGGAAACAAGGAACCCCAACAAGGGCCAGGTGCTCTGGACGGCCACGCACACATGTCCCCACCATGAACAGCCCCCAAGGGTCACGCAGGGAAGGGCTCCTAGCAAGCAAGGCAGGCACCGTGCACGCAGTGCACAGCAGCGGCTTCTCATTCAAGAGGAAGAACCCCAAATCCCCGTGGCTTCCCAAGGCCCCTCCTGCTGCAGAGTGTTTTTTGATAGAAGAGAGACACCCCAGAAGTGAAACCCTTCTTGGGATGCAAGTGTGCAGCAGAGCCCAGGCTGCGGGCGAGGAAGTCCCGCAGAACTGCAAGGATGCAGCGGGTGAGGAGCCCCATGGGGCTGCGAGGAGGCTGCAGGCAGGGAAGCACCGATAGCACTGTGAGGAGGCTGCCTGCTGGGCGAGGAGCCCCACGGGGCTGCGAAGACGCTGTGAGCAGGGAAGCGCCGATAGCGCTGCGAGGATGCAGCGGGCGAGGAGCCCCATGGGGCTGAGAGGATGCTGTGAGCAGGAAAGCGCCGATAGCGCTGCGAGGATGCTGCCTGCCGGGCGATAGGGTGCCCGGGACACGGCTGCGGTATCCACCCATCCCAGGGATTGAAAAAACAAAAGTTCCCATGACACACAGGGTAAAACCGAAGATATGAGTGCGACAGGCTCTAAAACTGCATTTCCCACAGGAAGCAACATCGGGGGTGTGGTCAGAAGATTTTTAAAAAGCGAAGGAATGACTTAAAAAGGGAAGCTGGGAGCCCTCCAGCGCGCGCAGCGGGCGGCCGAAAGCAGCCGGCGCCGCGGAGCCGTCATGCCCAGCCGTGCGGGCCAGCCCGGCGGCCCGGCCCGGAGCGCCGCGCGCTGAGGAAGGTAAGGCCGGCACCGCACCGTCCACCAGCTCTGCGGCACCGTCCCTGCAGCGCCCTCACACACAGACACCCTTCGACTCGCGGAGGGCCGCAACGGGGCTGGAAAAACTGCTGCCTGTGCACAAGTGCTTTGCTTTTGCTTCAGTGACAGTAAGGATGCTCAGAGCAACCCAAGCGTAGCACTGCTGCCTTACAGACATCTGGCTAAAAAATACACCATGTTTAATTAGCAGTTTTCAGGGACTTTCAGGAACCTGCACTTGTTAGGAGATTTGAATTAATACATGAAATATTCCTGCATCAGTAGATACTAACTTGCTCCTGCAGGATAATGTTCACAAAGCTGCTTTGTTATTTCTTCTTGCAATACTGGGCTTTAGGTTTTAGAGACTGCTTTTAAGTGGAAGAATGGACATCCAGTTAAGACATTTCATATATATATCATACCTTTTCCCCAGTACTTCTATTAAGGAACAGTATTATTTGCATGCATTTATAAGCCCATTAAAATGTTAAGGTTCTCCGAGAACCCTTTTCCTGCTCCCTGTGAGGTGCAAGCCACAAAGGTGGAACCTGCAAACCAGGCGCAGGTGGATGAAGGAGGGAAGAGCCCCTGCAGCGGCAGGGCACAGCTGTGCATGGATGGGCTCCCAGCCTCCTTCAAAGCACAGCAGGTAGCACAAAACGCAGCACACGGCACCTACAGTGTGTGCTCCTAACCTAAAACTCAAGGAAGCAGACACTGGATATAAACTTCAAAAGCCAGAACACATCTGCAACTCTCGCACATCAAAGGAAGTTTTTCACAGCGCAGCAGCGCGGCGCCAGCGAAGACCTCGTGGCTTTGGCCCCGCGCCGCCCTCGCTGCCCCCGGGCAGCCTGCTGGCGAGCCAGGCCGTGCCGGGCACCAGCCCAGCCTGCCCGAGGCCACAGCAAGGCACCAAGAGCCGAATCCAAGCCAGCAGCGCGCCGCCGGCACCCACCTGAACAGCTCTCCGAATCTGCTGCCGAGGTGGCTGCAGGACACGTGGAGATCGCAGCGGCCAGAACGCACCTTGCTGGGAGGAGCACCTGACGGGTTGGGAATGCGCTTCAGCGCCGCGCAGAGCCTGCGTGCACGGGCACGGGGCTGGCGGCACCGCGGGCCCGTCCCGCTCGCTCCGGCGCACGACCCCTCGACAGCAGTGGCGCCGCCTGCTCGGGGCGCAGGGGCAGGCGGCACCGCCGCGATGCCCACAACAGTCCCACGGTGCAGCTCCCCGCCGGGCAGCTCCCCGCCGCGCTGCCTCCACGGCGCCCAGCTCCGTCAGCAGCCGCGAGCGCGACGGAAACACGCCAGTGAAAACTGCGTGAAAACTGCTCATCTGCAAAGCGAAACACATGGCAAAACAAGAAACCATCCAGGAAGAGCAATATGGAAGCTCAGAGCAAAACTCCTCGTGTGATAGGAGTGGCCAAGCCAAGGTGCAAACTCTTAAAACAAAACCAAAGCACAACCCATCCACAGAACTTTTCTTCAGAAACCCACATTTCTTGCACTCAGACACTTTCCTGTGCAAGATGGAGCTTTAGGCTAAATCAACAAAGCCCACGCTAAAAGACTTTGTGCTAGAATAAGCCACGTTTTTATTAATTGCAGTATATTTTAAAATACATCTTCCACTGACTAAAAACTGCTTTTGCTAATTATAGCTTAGCCTGAGTGCCAAGTTAGGCCAGAAGGGGAAGCAGCAGGAACTGTCACTGCTTTAGAGGAGGGAAAGCAGAAGAGGGAAGCGCCCGAGCAGCGCGAGCCCTGCAGCATCGCGCCAGCTCTGCCCCAAGGCCCCGCTCGACCTGCACGGCCACGTCGAGCAGCCCGCTGCTGCTCAGCACTGGCTCCATCAGCTCCAAAACGAGCTGCACGTGGTGAGCCAGGGGAAGGTGGTAGGACCTTCCTAAGGCAAAGCTTGGTATCTGCTCCGGGACACTGCTGGAAATCTGTGGAAATATGTGATTCAGAGTCTTAGAGAGGTGTGGGCTCCACATGTACCCCGAACTGCAAACCCCTTCTGGTAAGAGGTAATATCATGCGAGAGCATAAAATACTAACAGATCATAAAATACTAACAGGATAACTAGTCCTGCTGCCCTGCCACGCGGGCAGCGGCCACGCGGGAGCCCCCGGGGGGCAAAGCCCTCCTGCTGCGTCACAGCCCTGCTCCAAACGCGCTGCACGGCTGAGGATCACGCTCTCCCTCATATCTACTGCAGGATCACACTCCCCCTCATATCTACCCTCATATCTGCACAATATTTTTTAAAAGCAAAATTTAAATGCAAAAAAGCACTAAAGTAGCTTTTTTTTATGGCAAAGGTTGAATGTAATTCTAACAGCAGGACCAGAACAGAACACGTTGCCCATTGGTTTCTCCAAGTCACATACGCAGCTTGTAGCAGAAAAACACAAAAGATTTCAGGGTCTTTCATGAATGCTCGTCAGGGAGAGACCTTAGACACAGCCGAAGGATGGGCCGATAAGCACCTAATAAGCCCTACATGATGCAGTTAACTGGTATTTATGTTAAACTGATTTCATTTTTTTTTTTTGTTTTATAAGATTCATGTCATCTAACACAACCCTGAAAGCATCTTGCAAAAACAAAGCAATCAAAATATAATCCCACCAGAACAAAATCCAAATTAATCCACCACATAGCTACCAAAGCAGGCATTTTTAAAGGCCACGGAGGCATGTTTTTATTTTTTTATTTAGTCCTTGAAGAAATAGTTTATGCAAAATTCCTGGTATAAGCAAAACATTTCTAAAACTCAGGTTCCCTTCCTATTTAATATCTCAACAAGGGACTTAAAAGGCAATGACTTTATACAAGGGAAGTACCTGAGATGTCACCTGATGTTGATCAAAATATGACAGTTGCTGTAGTTTTGTGAACACAGTCTCTAGGGTTGGCTTCTTGTTTGCTCTTCCTGGCTTTTTGCCCTTCATCTCCAGCTTTACAGGTAAAAAGTTATTTTGGTCATTTTATATTTAATGCAGCCCTAGCAGTTTTGCATTATTACTGCTCTTCAGACAACTAATAGAAATCTTAATGCTTCATTCACTGCTACATAAAGCCCTACTTGTTTCAGCTTTCAGTTATGCTTGGGAAAAACATGTTCCACAACATGTAATAATATAAAATCTACTTTGAGGAGATTCCAGTGGAGAAAGGGGGAAAAAAAAAGCCATTTGAGGAGCACTGAAGCTACGAGCAGCACACGGGGAGGCAGCGCACAGCGTTCACCACCCGGTTCAGCCGTGCTCCTCTCATTCAGAACTTGCAGGATCTCTTTGGTGATCTCTAGCTGGTGCCTCACTTCATCACACTTTCTCAGCCCCATAACGGAGGATCATGCGCTGGTTGCACTCATGACTCGAGGGTTCACCCTGCAAGGACAGCAACGAGTCAAGCCTCCCTCCTTCTCTTCTGCCATCCCTAGCAAATCGAGATGTGGGTGCTGCGGAGCAGTGAGCGCTGCCGCTCAGCTGCGGGCGCAGCGAGCTCTGAACTCAGCCACGAGCACCAGCAGTATAAGTAAAACAAACCTGAGGTCCTCAGGGAAAAATGTTTTTTTTTTATTATGATTTCTGCAGGAATCTATAGGGGCAAACTGAGGAGAAAGATGATCCTCCAAACTGTAACTTGGATTGATACTCAGCAGTAAATCAGTGAATAGAAGACAAGGTGCCAGCAACTGTGTGCCATTTTTTTTTTGCTAAGAACAAATCCATTAGAAAGAAGATGTAGTCCAACTCATAAATTATAGTTTGCATGCTCCCAAAAAACTGAAATATGCATTTTGTATTTAAATTCTAATCACCTATATTTAGCCTTCTAATAAAGCGTACTATGGAGCATCAGTGCACTGCACATAAAAGCTTGGATAAGTGCTCTGAAAGTCACATAACGTGTAATTATTTTGTGCAGCAACACAATGATCTGCTCTAAAACATTAAATCACAACTTCCCTCTTGTAACGAGACTAACGAAAAGGGTTTTGGGGCTCCGCATGGT
>JAVCKT010100785.1:358-28105 GCA_032273925.1 Rhynchotus rufescens | reverse complement strand
TGTGAAAACATAGCCTAGGAGAAGCATATTCTGCTCTTTTCCTGCTGCTACTGATGGTTGCTTATCTGCTTAAAAGGTAACCCAGAACCTCACTCAACAGGAGCCATAGTACTTTAAAGGAAGTAATTCTGTACTCTTACGGAAAGGCTTCAGGAGATATCTATTCTGTACCTGGCACTCTTAAAAAAAACTGTTACTCTCTTTTTACTGCTAGCAAAATGCCTTCGTTTTGCTGCTGCATATCTGGTTTTGCTAGTATGGAGTGTGCCTGAACTGCTTTCTAGACTCTCTGAATGGAGTTGGGTTAGCATTTTGTGAAGCTTCAGTCTTCAATACCATTCTGTAACTTAAGCTGCTGTAAAAGTGTATTTAGAAAAATTATATTCTGTATTTTAATATTTGGGTCCCTTTTCCTTCCCACAGAGAAGTCTATTAATTACTTTTAACAACTCTACTGTTTTCTGTTTTCAATTCTACTCCTTTAAGGCCCATTCTAGGAAATGGGGAGATTTCTTTGGCCTCACTGAGGTATTTCTGCAGTGTTTTTGAGACCTTATGCTTCATTTCCTTGCCTATATCACTCAAACTGTGTAACACTGGTCCAATATGGAATTCCAATATTGTAAATTTTTTCTTTTATGAAAAATGTTTTATTTCTTTCTTTTCATGTTATCCCTCTTTATTAGAGATATGAAAGATCTGCCCTGGCATAGTAATGCAATTGTAGAACGCATAGCTCACAACCAAGTCAGAACATTATCTGGCAATATCTACTTACTACAAGGAAAGATAGATTCTGCTTCAATGAGAAAAGAAGGTAAGGCACTTGCCAATATTACACTGCAAACTGAGAAAGGCCTAAATAAATGTGAAGTGCTGTGTGAGGGGAGAAGCCTGTTTTAACAGAGAACTGAGAATCTCACCATCTCCTAAACCTGAGTAAACAGTAAAACCTGAGGAATGAGGTTTGGGGGAGTTTGGATGTTTCCATTGAAGTATCAGCTCAATGCTTAGTAGCAGTCAAAACAAATTTGGGGAGTGGGAATGAGTATAAAAGGCACCCATTTCTTCCTCATCTAAATGTGTTGCAGACCCCTCCGGTGGGGGTCATTAGTTAAGTGCCCAAGCAGGGCAAGCAGTGATTGCACAAGCCGTGCTGTGGGCACACACTATGGACACGCTTCCCTCCTCGCCAGCCATGCTACGTGACACCCCAGTGTCAATGGGAGCCTTAAATACCAAGTAGCTGGTGCAGGAGGGCTGGCACTCAAGTGCTGCTTTTCTTTCTTCTCTGTTGCAACAGAATATTATGGTGTTCCCTTGCACAAAGGTTTTCTGGGCTGGATTTGTAGTCTGGGGGACAGAATTAGTGGTTCTGTTTACTGCTTGAACTTCCATGCTTACAGAGTTGTTGTCGGAAGCAGGTGCTAGCCTGACAGTGCCGGACACTCTGGGCCTTCTGGATTAAGTAGCCGCTGAACTGAAGCAATGTAGTATTTTCTACCCAGTGGGGTTTTCTTTGTGCGAAGAATTCTGCACAGCTCAGACCTAACCTAAACCCTAGAACTTCAGGCTCTCGTGTATGTTCTACTGCTCCACAGCCCTCGCTTTGTTGTGTGCAGAAGCCACGCAGCAGTCAGACAAATGCACTGCAGAAAGCCAGGTGCTGGGGTCCCGCGGAACTAGAGTGCTGTCTCCAAACACAGAAGTGGTGGTTTTTGTTACTGGTTTTATTATTATTTTGTTCCTTTTCTGTTAAGCTGTTCTCTTAAACAGGAGAAACCTTTCCCTTTGTTTTCAAAAATGTAATGAGTTTAGGATATCAACAAAATTATGGTTGTACTTCCTTATTTCCTCTCTTTCTGAGTAAAAGTATTGCCTAGCTGTTAATGCTGCTCTTTTTATTTCAAACAGGATTCCCATATCGCTTCATCAAAAGGTTTATGTATGGCTTTTCCAAGAAGTGGAAGGAATATGTAGAGGATTTACTTGAGATAATACAACGGTAATTTCTTTAAAGACTTAGTTTCACTGAGATGCTCTCTTTAGCATTAATTAAATGATATTTCACTTTAAGTATGTAATAGCAGAAGGGAATAAAGGTGTTAGGTGCCTGTACAAGACCTTCATTCCAGCCAAATCCTGGTCAGCAGTTTGGAAGGATGCCCTTGTCTGAACAGTCTTCATCCCAGTGGCTTGTTCATGGGGTCTCGGGCAAGCAGAAGGACTTTGGCTTTGCTCGTTGAGGGCTTTGTGTCTGTGGATTTGCTGGGATGAGGACAAGGCTTCGAATGCCCGTGAACACTGACATGTTAATGAATGAGATGTTCACTTCTTTTACTTTTTTTTTCCTCTCCAAATCATTAGGAAAGAACGTAAGCAAACTAGCAATGAGCATGAAAATGAAGAGACTGAAAATGACTTGATGGATACAAATGTGCTGAAAAATGCAGAAGGTTCAGCAGATGCCAGAAAGAAATCTCAAACTAGAGATACAACTTATGAAGTATTACCGAAGAATGATAAAACTAGTTGTAGGTATTCATATTTCTTTGCTCTGAAAATTAAAAGTTGGTGTTTTTTTTCTTCAGCTGCTTTTCCTAGCAAAACATGTCAGCCATCTGATTTGTTTCTCTCTTGTTAATTAGTTGTATGGAAGAGGTAACAAACTAATAGCTTTAGTTTTGTTTTTTTGTTAAGCTGTTTGTGATCAAGAGCATACACTTCATGCTTGCTTATTTTCTACTTTGCTGACACACAGTATCTGCAAAAAGTTTTGTGGCTCTTCTGGGGAATAAGCCTGGGAAAGAGGCAGGAATCTGGCTTTGCCTTCTGCAGCAGAGGCAGAGGCTCCCGAGGTGCTTGTTCTGACAGCAAGCTTGACCTAAGGCTCTGTGCTGGGGAGACCTCTCCCAGGCTGCCCCTTTTTGGCAGATGCAGTTTTAACACCGGCTTAGTTCCTGAGCTGGCTGGTTTTACAGCTTCTCGGTTCTGCAGTAGAGGATGGGAGGTGATGGTGAGCATTGGGGGTTATGAGAAACTCCTTAGCTAGTTTTATTTCCAAAGGTAGTTGTAAAGCTGTAACCTAACAATCAACAGGTCTTTTCCTTGCCTTGCCTTTCCTTTAAGGATGCAGATTGCTTTTGATTTTAGCTTTGACTTCTTTTTAATAACTTGTCATAGGCTCCAACGGGGCTCTGTTCAGACCTGAAAGTATCTGTTAACACTGTAATTTAATATTTTGGATAGTACTAAGAAAAGCTGCTTTTCTCATTTCCCTGAGGATTTGTTCAGTGTGATGATTTTTCATATTTTGTTTTCTTGTATAATTTTTGGATTATTCATAGGCTTCTAAATCACATGAAAATTGAAGCTTCATGAAGGATAAACTTCATTGCTGTCCAAATTAGTCATTAAGCTATTTCTAACCTGGACACTTTTAAAACATTAATTTGGGCTAAGGTTTCTGTTTCTGTGCAGACAGTGCAAATGAGCTTTGCTTATTCACACTATTATTCCTGTGCTTGTGAAGCCTGCAGAGAGATGGACTGTCAGTACAATATTTGGGGCAAAACTGTATTTCTCTTTGTTGTTGTTCTTTTTTTCTCCTTTAGATACAACACCAAAGCACAATCCTCTATCAAATGACCAGAACCAAGTTTACACTCGCAGTGGTCGTCTTGTTAAACCACCATTAAATTTCTGGTGTGGACAGCGTGAATTTGTTGATCAGAACCTAAATGTTACTATAGAAAAGGGTGGAATAGATTATTTGAGTATGGTAAGGTTACTTTGTTTTGTTACCTAGTGGATTACATTAGTAATTTGCTTCTTGAGAGGTTTATTTAAAAAAAAAAAAAAAAAAAAAAAAAGAGCTTTAATCTCTATATTATAAGTTCTTCTCTGAAAGACGGGATTAGAAAGAAATTACTTGTGGGGGAAAAATAAGGGCTTTGGAAAGTGGGCGTATCAGCCAAGAAGTTGTGCGTAGGTGCTGGCTGGGGTGACGCCCAGGCAGAATCTGGGTGACGCTCCGATGCCTGTTCCCGCCGTCGTGTTTAACCACACTAGGGATGCCCGTGCTGTGGGGGAGCTTTCCGAGCCATTCTCGCTCCTCACCTTTCTGCATGCAACTTCACACTCCATTAGGACCAAATATTTCCTCACTTGTGGAACCCGCCTCTGCTCTAATCTGTTTCGAGCACTCCAGGGTTATTGCCACTCCTGATCTTATGGTGACAATTTAAGCAAGCCTGATAATACTCCTGACACTGAATGAAGGAATGCAGCATTATTTGTAGTAGCTGTGCATGGAGCTGTTGCTTTTTCTTGAAGATTAGCTGGCCCTTTTGGACTGGGGAGTGGACTGACCCATCAGTGTTAGTAAAGACTTATGGCTGCGTTATCGCCAACTCGCAGCTCTAAACCTTGAGACTTTAATCTGCTTTTTTGTATACACTGAAAGGGAGTCTGGCTAACCTGCTTTGGTTGCATGCATATATCTAAGCATCAATGCTTACCAAACAGTACATAGTAGATACTGGGCTATGTAGGTGACTTTGAAATCTATCCACCCTGTAGATATTTGGCTTTTTCAGAGCTGGCGTTGGTAGGCTTGCTATGTAATCTCTAGCAGGAGTTTAGATTAACTGTTTTATTTTGAAGATGTATAGTAGTGAAGGATCCAAAAGCAAAACCAGTTCCTTTCCTCAGAAGAAAAACAAAAAGGAATCAATGAAGACAAGGGAAGAAAAAACAAAAAGTCACCGTAAAGGTAAAAAAGAAAGAAAAAACCTTGAATTTGAATGTTACTGACTGGTTATGATTATGCATTTGGTGTTGGTGCAGTATGGTGGTGTCCTGTTTGTGTTAAAAAGATTAAGCAAAACTTTAATGGTCAGTTGACTCTTTTTAACTGCTAGAGTTGATGCTTAGTTTTACAACACAGAATATTATTTATGTTCATAAATCCCTTCTTGATTCTCATAATAAGAATGAGCAGATTCTCTTTCCAGAGAGCTGCTGTGGTGTGGTTTTTTTTTTTCCTCTCTCCCCTCTCTCTCTCCAAAAGCTTTGTGTATTGTTTCTATTTCTCCACTTTGGATCTCTAAACAAAGTTTTACCTGTGCTTTAAGCCTGAAGAGCAGCTCAGTTGACCAGTCTGGCTCTGTGCAGCCTCATTGTCCGAGCTGGATGAGTTAGAACAGAAAAGCCTCATGTGGGAGGTGAGCGTAAACCAGAGCATGTACAACAGAACTGTGCAGCTTCCTTCAGGAAGGCTCTGTACAGCAAATAAAACTTCTAGGAAGTTGGCACACAAAGCTCTTTGTGCTGAAGTCAGCCCGGCTGCCCGTCCCTGCCGTGGGGAAGGGGCAGTGCCCAACGTGAGGCAATGCTGAGCAGCACTGGCGTGCCAGAGAGCACAGCAGTGCCTCAGGCTGCTGTATGTGATAATACCCAGGTACTCTCTTCCAGGGAAAAACACAGAAAAAAGAGTGAGCTCCAAAACAGAGCCCAAGTCCACTGGAAGCAAAGCGAGCAGGCACTGTGTTTCAGATGAGGACACTGATAGTGCAGCTGCTACTAATAAAGCAAAGGCTTCTGTTAAGTTGACTCCCTTAACTACTGCAGGACAAAACTACCCAAAACATAACAGCCAAACTGCAGGAACGAGGAAGGAAGAGAAAGGGAGAGAACGTGTGGAACTGGCCACGTACCAGCAGTCCTGCGTGTACTCTTTACGGTCAGTCAAACGACTTCAAGACAAGCATTCAGTGAAAGAACTGTCGAGCGAAGAAGAGGAATCCAGTGAAGATGTCCCCCTGTCCGTGAAGAGGGCAGCTAAGCCCCTGTTGCCCCAAGAGACTCCATGCTTGCGATCCCCGTGCAGCACAGGAAGGTCCCAGGAGGACGCGAGCACGGTGCCGAGCGCGCCGGGGGCAGGGACGGCGTCGCGCAGCGCGCGGCCACGTGTCCCGCGGCGCAGCGAGGACCCGGCACCCGCCGCCCAAACACCCTCCACGGGCTCCGGCACCTCTGGCAGGACCATGAGGACCAGGAGCAGAACCAACCCTCCAGTCTATGTGTTCGCCTCCGAAAGCGAGCTTGAGACAAGTGCGGAGCAATTTCGAGAGAAAGAAAAGAAATTGAAAGTGTCTGGCAAAAATCCAAGCAGTGCAGTTGCCAGCGCTGGCAAAGCTTCAGCGGCAAAGTCAGGGGGAGCACAGAGAGAAAAGGTCCAGAAATCTCTTGAGTTTTTCCCGAGGACCACTGATGATTGGACTGAAAAGGAATTACAGAAGCTATACAGGCAAGTAGTCACCTTCTTGTTTCCTTTGGACATCAGCAAGGATAATGTACTTGAATTTAAATTGAGTTGTCTTTCAGACTTGGATTTTTTTGTTTGTTTATTTTTCCAGAATTTTGATTCACATTGTGAATTTGCATTTGCATTTTTAAAGGCTTACTTTGTTTTAGCTTCCTCTTGGAAAAAAAAAAAGTTCATAAATTTAGAAAAATAATGAAATGAAGGAGACAGTAGCTATTCTGTGAGCTGTTATGTGAGCCGCAGGTACCTTCATTTGGGTAAAGAGGAGAACACTACAGCTAGCCAGAAGTCCATGGATCAGTACTTCTCTGTATCCACTTTTACATGCATTTTTTGTGTGTGTGAAAGTAAAAGACATTCCTATAAGTTGAAAAAGCATGAAAAAATGAATGTTATGGCAAAAACAGGGTGAGCAAAAGGCAGAGGTGGTAAGGTAGATGCTAGGGAAAACGTTCACAAACCCAACGCGCAGGAACGCCCTCCCGGGCCGTCGGCGCGGGGCTCTGCCGTGGCGCTCGGTGAGGGCGACGGGGCTGTTCCTTGGCAGGGCCGTGGCGGCGTTTCCCAAGCACAGGAGCGGCTTCTGGCTGGAGGTGGCCATGGCCGTGGGCTCGCGCTCGGCCGAGGAGTGTCACCACAAGTACCTGGAGCAGCAGCAGGCCAAGGGCTCCGCGGCGCGCACCACAAAGACGCTGGCTTCGGGAAAACCAGGAGAGAAAGGTACTGATCTTACCCAGAACTCAGAATCATAGCACGCTGCTCTCTACAGAAGAGATGACCTCGGTTACCAGTTATTGGTCTTTAAAGACAGAGCAAACTAGTGCGATCCCGTTTCCATGCTGTGTAACGGAAGCTGCAGGACTTGCAGCGGAGGAGCCAAAGTCCTTTCTGCCCTTCGGGTGGATCTGAGGCAAATGCGGTAAGATCTGTGCAGGGCAGAGCCTTCCCGGGGCTGGGTGCCCGTGTTCGCAAGCCCTGCGCCAGGGCAGAGCTCGGCCCAGCTGCGCTGCTGGCCTCGGTGCAGGTGCGAAATCTCCCAGTTTTCTTTGATACCCACCTAGATGCATGAACAATTCTGTTGCAATGCTAACAGGTGATGTTCAGTGTTCGCAAAGGGTGTGTGAGACTCTAGCATAAGCTTTTAATTAAAATGTATTGCAGAAACTTTCTTCTGAAAGGCACAAGTTTATAGAGAGTCAGATATACTAAAGGAAACCTCCAATGGGATAGAATTTTGTTTCTCTAGCGTTGATTACAATTAATTTTCAATTCTTACTAATTTTTAATTAAATTTTAATTAGTTTTAATTAAAATGCAAATTATTTTTTAAATCCTAAAAACTAATATCTCTAAACAATTACTATGTTTTGATTAACGTAGATAAGAAAGAACCAGTTATGGTAACTGCTAAAGTGGGAACCTTGAAGAGAAAGCAGCAGATGAGGGATTTCCTGGAGCATATGCCAAAGGACAACCACGACGACATCTTCACCGCGACGCCTTTTCAAAACCGCAGAGTGAAGGTAAACCTGGGAGCTGCAGGCAGGTGCAGGCCCGCCCGGCGGCTGGTTCAGTGCAGCTCGGGTGCTGCAGGAGGCGGCTGGCTGTGCTTGGCACACGCACCGAGCAGCCCGACTCGTGTCGGGTGCTTCCCGACGCGCCGCGGCCCGGCCCCTCTGCAGTCACGCTCCTACCTGAGGGGGCTTTAACGAGGGGCCGTTTAAACACAGCTGCCCCTGCTGTTGGCGGGGAGGCTTCCTGGCGAGCGAGGCTGCCCTTTCGCTCCCACCCTCCGTGTTGTTCCTTTCCCTGCTGCCCGGGTTTGGTGGCTGGAAGAGCCTTTTGCCCAGAGCCGCCTCCACTTCTTAACTCTGGCCTGCATCCAGAAATGCAGCACTAGTTGAACAGCAGTAACTCTCTTCCTTCCTATCAATTCCAGGGTGACAAGAAAATGTCCCCATAACCATTATGTGCAGTTTGGCTACAAAAGAATTGATGCATCAGTGTCCAAGATGCCCTGGTTTTGCAGAGGGATCTTCCAGGGGGCTCCTCTCTTTCTGGGATGTGGCATCCAATACTGTGTCCCAGCCCCTGGGTTCAGATTCCTTTTGCCAGGGTGATCTGTGCAAAACCAGCTGGGCTCCTGTGGCACATGGTGTGAGCCCTGCACTTGCTACCTGGCCTGTCTGGCATCCTGTGTGTCTCATTGTGTGCTTTGCTTCCCCTCTTGGAGTCTTTTCACTTCTGTATCTTCACAGTGTGAAAGGGCCAGAAGTTGACTGGGTAGTGCTAAAATCTTCCTGATTAGTAGCAGTCAACTCCAAGGTTGTAATTTTAATCTAAAGTCATTTTCTGAACATGTTGATGCCCAATGTTTTTGGGACTTTCTGGTGCTACTACAAGAAGAGTATGGAGAACAAGACAGAGGTGTCCTCCTGCTGCTCTTGAGTGTCTGCCTCCTGAGCACCGTGTGCACTTGTGGTCCCTTTGCCCCTGTGGAGTCAGAAAAAGGCAACTAAGGTCACCAAGGGACCAGAGCAGCTCCCTTGTGAGGTCTGGGGCTCCTCGTCTTGGAAAAGGGCAAGCTGGGGAAGAGGGATTGAGCCCCAGAGCCCTAGGGAGCAATTGTTACTGCTGCGGTCAGAGGCAGAGCTGTAAGAAGCTGCTTGAGGAGGTTGTTGCTAAAACACAAGTTACTGACTGTGCCTGTGCGGCTCTACAGTTGCCGCTGTTCCTGGGAAGCCAAGATGACGACGAGGACTTTGCGCTTGCGGACAACCCGGTGACGCCGTCGTCGGCTCTGTTCCCGCCGCAGAAGACGCCGCAGTGCGAGCACATCAGCCCGGGGATGCTGGAACCCATCAACAGGTAGAGCCGCCGCCTGCGCGGCCGCGGGGGCCCAGCCCTGCCCGGGGAGGCTGCCCGCTGCTGCGCGCCTGCACCCAGCAGCCCTTTCCTCGTGTCTTGCTCCGCTTCACTTCTCCCTCTTTCGTATTGACTTCACTGACAGTTACTGGCTTAAACTCTATAATTCCTATTCTCTTTTGACTAGCGGAACTAAAATTACTGAGTGTGCAAGTTTAACTTGAGCACACACTTGAATACACGCTTGAGCAGTCCTACGGATCAGATCTGACTTGGTCTTTAACTTAAGTCTTTAACTTAAGATATGGATGGAAGCTTATTGGGATCATAGAGGAGTGAAGATGCTAAAGTCAATGTCCATATTTTCTTTCTGATTTAGTGTGCTGACACAGGAAGTAGTAGGGGTGAATTCTAAAAAATAAAATAAATATGGCATTTGGAAGATTTTAATTCAGCTGCTTTTTGTGTCAAAGTTGGTCAAGCTAGAGGTAGTACAGATAAGCTAGCATTTTCCTTTTGTATTTTCTGAGTTATTTTGTCGGTCTGTGGAAGGTGGAAACAAGGTGCTAATTCACCTGCAGGCTTAGAGCATGCATTGTAAATACGGCGTTTGCTTAAGTATTTGCTTAGAGAAAGTTCTTCCATTCAACTGTTCAGTCTGAGCAACTAAACTAGTAAGAACTCAACCCAAATTCTCAACTAAATGTCCTTTTACACTCAGAGGATGGTGATTTGGGCTTCAAACTTGGCAGATGTTGTCAATGATATTGTTGTGTGAGTGTCTGCTCACTTGTAGTGTTAAATGTGCTGAGCCCTGTTGTTTCAGACTTCATTGAAATTGAAAAACTTAGATTCTTACACAGTGTGTGGGGGGAATAGTATCAGTTTATCCAGTGTGCAAGGAATTTTTGGTAAGGACAAAGCTTTTTCTCTCATACTTGGATCATCTGTTGGATGCAACAGATCACTTCAATATTGAGATATTTTCTCCAAACCATTATTATACTTGTTAATTGAGCATCATTGGTTCTTATTAATGACCATGCTAGCTTTCTTCTTGAATTAGAGCTGAGTGAATAATAGCTGCAACTTTATCCAGCAGCTTCTCTCACCTAGGCACTCTGGTCATGCTAAATACCATGTTTCTGTCTGCAGGAACGACTATGATAGGCATGTGTTCAGAATGCAGAACACGTACGGCAAGAAAAGCACCTGGGACAACGTCAGGAAGAAATCGGTAACGTCATTTTTTTGGTCTTTGGCTAGTTCTTTCTGCAGCAGTGCAAAGGGTTGCTGAACAGGGGGCAAAAGGCATTGGGCTAACATCTGTACTGAAGAACGAATAGCCTTCCCTACCCCCACAGACACCCCAAAACCTACAGATCTTGGAGAAGAAGCTTGTTAGATGAGTTAATTGCAGATATGATTAAGTATAAAAGTAGTTATATAAAAGTTTTTCTGCAAAAAGCTAAGTTCTAGAAGTAGGAAAATTGGCCTGTGCTTTTAGTTCCGTTTAAAAAAAATATATATATATATATATGTTAGTAAAACAGTTTCTATATTCACAGAGAATGCAGTAGAGCAGCAGGACACTCTCATTCTGTTGCAATACAGAGTCTTTGCCTGTTGCTGCCCCCTCCTGTCGTGTTGTTCTGACATTCACCCAGTGCTGACGCTGCTGTTTAACAGCCCTCCTTTCCCTTTCCTCAGGCAGGAGCTGTATTTGCTACACCAGCTTCACGCAGAACCACCAAGTTCACTTTTGATAAAAGTAAGCATGTGTTTCCTGGCTCCGGTTCTGGCTTATACACCCCTTTATTTATTGATTTCTTCCCCAGCCACCCCCTTTCCTTTAGACTTCCTGTTCTGCCATTGATTTGGGGGTGTCTGCAACCAGACAAATCTTAAACCAGACCCAATCTTAAATTTTGTATCAGTCTTGGGTTTGCTTTAGCATTTTTGCTTTTGGAGTTTCTATAACTTTTTTTAATAAACACAAGGGCATTAAACTATAGCCACTAACACTGTCCCCACTGTTTCTTTTTGCAGACACACAGCAGACTTCGGTTATAGGGCAGCTCTTTGTACCCAAGACAGCAGGTTCCTCATCAGAAGAGGAAGAAGATTCTTATTTTTCTGCATAATTAATTTCCTGGATTTTAATAGGTCAACAGCTCTATACCCTCTCTTACACAACACAGTTAAATTGAAGGCCTTCAGCCAGCCCTGAGCTGGTTTTCTTGTGGTCTTTCTTTAGTTAGTTCTGTTTGGAAATCTTGGTCTGCACAATTATTATGGTGTTAAAATACTTACTTTCTTGTCTTGCTGCCTTATCAGTGATGGTTGTAGCTTTTCATGTGCACAGAGTGACACTGTCTTTCCTTGGCTCCTCCTTTCCTATGTTCAGTATTTCCTGGGGAAAGGGGCAAGAAGAAAATGTGTATCCCTCTGCCACTTACTGGCAAAGTTGGAGGTTGTTTCATTTTAAAGTTAGAAAAAGCTTTTAGAAATATTGCTGTACAGTCTGTAACAATTTGGGCTTGCTTTTTATTTTCCTCTAGTGCAAGCTACATGCCCTTAATGTAATAAAAAGGTACTAAGTATCTGACAACATCTTCGTGAAGAAGTAGAGAAACAAATCTCTTAAGCCTTCCACCTTAAACAATACCTTAAAAGTATTTTACTCTTAAAATTACAGGAAGCACTGTCCCCTACTTGGGAGAAAAAGCTTTGCGCAAATAATAATTAAAGAGGGGAGATGGGGAAAAGAAACAAAACCACCTGTCATCTTTTGGTGGGGCCCATAAGTCCAGCCTCTCACCTTCCATGTTTTGAACTTGCTACCAGCTCTGGGGCTAACTGAGCCTTGGTACTACAGCTTGATAAGGCTGCTGTGAGGCAAAGCTCAGTCATGTGCAAGAGAGGCAGGGCCGTGTGGCCCAGGTCCAACCTGAGCTCTTAAGGTCCCTGCAAACAAGGGGGCTGCTTTCTCCCTTGCTCTGTCCCCAACAAATGGATTTCAGACCCTTCTGACCCTTCGAACTGCAGGTTGGAGCACAGGCTGCTTCACTAACTAGACAGGAAAAAGGAGCTAAGTGAGAAGCAGCCCTGCAGTGCCCCGAGTGCCACTGGAGAGGAGCAGTGCCTGGGCCAGCCCTAGCAGCAGCTCCTGCTGTGGTGCTGTTGGTGCCAGCCTGGCCCTGGGCTGCCCCTGCCCAGAGCCCCAGCTTCCCCCTCAAGCCAGGGCTGAGCCCAGGGGCAGGCAGGGACACGAGGGACACTCCTGTTCGGGCAGCGCAGAGCTGCAGCGTGGCCACCAAGCCTTGGCGCAGCCAGGCTGGGGTGCTGGTGCTGCGGGGAGGTGCTGCCCCAGCGCCAGCGGCTCCTGCTCTGTCCCCTCCACACTCACCTGCTCCCGCAGCCGCTGTCACAGCCCAGCCAGGGCCAGGGGTCCGCACGGGGCAGCGGGAGCCGCTGCAGGGACAGGGCTGTGCGCAGCGAGAGGAACCATGCGTGGGCCCAGGTGCCGCCCTGCTCCCTCGGCAGGGCTTTATTTACATATTTTACAGAGAATCAAAACTGTATAAAGTGCAGCTAAAAGAAAACAGCCCCAGCCTGGAGGCCGGGGCCCTCAGCTCTTGGCTTTGGGGCGGAGGGCTGGGGGCAGCATCTGCTCGTCGAAGGCGTAGCGGAGGTAGCGAACGATCTCCTCGCCCTTCTGCTGGCTCACGCGGGCCGCGGCGGCGACGTCCTGCGGGGAGCTGCAAACACAAGGAGACCCCCCTGTACCCCCTGCTCGGAGCCGGGCAGGCCCTTCCCTGCCGGGGAGCAGGGTCCAGGGCCAGAGCTGCGGCCGCGCAGCGACTGCAGGGCTCAGGGATGGGGCTGCACCAGGCTAAGCGGGTGCGTGGCGCAGCGGGAGGAACAAGCTCCACCTGCTAGCAGAAGAGGCTGAGAAAGGCAGAGAGGACAGGGCAAAGGTGGGGACAGCAGAGCTGTGGGGAGAGCAGTGAGGCACAAAAGGGCATCTTGGGGCAATCCTGCACCCCGATGGGACAGCAGAAGCTCCAGGGTGGCACAGTGAGGAAGGGAAGTCAGGAGGTTTCAAGCCCTCGGGCAGGTCAGCCCCAGGACTGCTTCCCAAGCGGACACAGGGCCCAGGGATAGTCCCAGCCCCTGCAGAGGACCAAGCACCTCCTTTAAGCCCAGAACAACTACTGAACTAAGGAAAGATTAGGGAGAAGGTGGCAGCCTCTCCAGGCAGCAATCACTGTTTTCCCCCATCATTTCCATACCGGCCCAGTCTGTGACACACTGCAAGGCTGAGGGCCAGGCTGAATTTAGAGAGAGGAGAAGGAGAAGGAGGAGAGGCTACAACCTCAATCCAGGCAAATTCACTGCTGCGAAGAGCGAGAGCCTCCCAGCACGGGCAGTTCACCTCCCTGTTACCTGTTGGCCATCTTCCTCACGGAGTCAAAGGAGTGGCACAGGTTGAGTGCGGCCAAGTAGCTGATGTTGGGGATAGTCAAGTAGAAGTTGAGCAGCTCCTGCCTGTGGCCCTGCACGTCGGCCGGCACATCAATGGCTGCGTTCTTCCGCTGCTCCACCAAGGCCAGCTCTTTCAGCAAAGCGGCAGTTTCCTCTTGGCAGGAGCTAAAAAGGATTCGGATCCTGGCCTGGACCAAGGCGGAGAGTATTCCATCATAGTGCTGCGTCCGCTGCAAAAATCTTGATGTTTCTCCTGAGAGTTACAACAGAACAACTCAGTGAGACTTATCTGTAAACCCTAAATTACAGTAAATAAATTGAACACGTGATAAACAATGAACAACCAGGACAGACTAGAGAGGGTTTGTAAAGCCACAAGCATAAGAAGAAAGCACTTGAATGGTGGCTTCAATGGTGGCAGAAAGGCAACACCAAGGAAGTGAGGGCAGGGGAGTGTCCCGGGGCCAGTCTGTCTTCAGTGACCAGCTCTAGCCCTACACCCCTGGTTGGACTAGCACAGATACTACATTTAGGTCACAAAAACAAAGCTACATCCACAATAACAGTTTCAGTAGCAGTGTTTTGTATCCCCAACTATCTGTAATTTATCTGAAGCTGTGAGCTCAAGTTTCATTTCTTTTAAAGGAGGAGCAGGATGACTTTAAATTACTTAATTTTCTAGATGGCACTGGGAATAGGCAACATTAGGAAAATCACTTGACTACGTAATGCAATTAAAGCAAAGGGCTAGTCCAGACTGTATGAATTAATTTAAGAACTAGCCCAGATTTCCCAGGTGGGATTATCAAGGCATATCTGAGAATCGCTTCTGCACTTGCTGACATGAGGCAATAGCTCAAACAGAGATTTCCCCAAGTAACTCTTTGTACAAAGACTCCTTTGTCTTTTTCTAAAAAACTGATTATATTCAGCTGATTACTTGCCAATTATTGAGTTACAAGCTATTATATGTTTTAATCCGTACTCTTCTTTTTCTAATACCTTTTGAAGGTAGATTTAACACATAGCATGGCTTGTTCAAGTGCTACTGTTCCTTTTGGTTCCACAGGGGAGAGAACTTTCCTGTGCAATCTGACAGAGAGCACTTGCTTTCTCCTGAGTCAACTTCTACTTCAGTGCAAGCACTTTCCTCACTGCATTATTCTTGCCCTCCTTATACTGAAGATGATTTTTTTGGCATATTAACTTAGTGACCATAACACAGTTACCCTGCTTTCCCTTGCTCCAGTAGAGAAGTCCTCTTCAAGCAGTTGTGGATCTCAGAGCATACCAAGTATCCTCAACGCAAAGCAAACTTTAATGTTTAACCTGTGACCTTATCAATGCCAGATTCCTATGGAGGTGGAAACCAAGCCTTTAAACACATCTGGCTTCAGACCTGTGTTCTGCACGGAGCTGGCATGGCCCTCCAGGGCACACCCACCTGTTTTCACCCTGTCCTTCTCCACAATCACACATATCCTCTCAAAGATGCTTTGCAGGCGCTGGATCCTCTGGATAACCTTAGTCCTGTTGGCGGAATTCAGCAGTTCCGACTGAAACCTCCTCTCCACCGCCATGCGGTTGCTCACCACGTAGTCGCTGCTGCTCAGGGAGCAAACGTGCACCCTGACGCCGTGCGCTGCCTTCAGGGCAGAGATGACGTCGGGGCCCGAGCAGACCTCGCGACTGTCCGCCAGGACGCAGAGGGAAGCTCCTCGCTCCACGCTCGCCTGAGTCCATGAGGGCTTCCCAGCAGCAGCGCAGGACGCAGCCGCAGCCGAAGGGTTCGTCCAGGTGCTCCGCAAGGAACTTTCCACCTGCAAATGTGCAGAATCACACGGCATTTCTAAGGGAACACAGAAGCATAAGGCCAAAGAACGACATGCCATATAAATAAATCTCCCAAATTAGTTGAACATCTAACTATTCAGTGGCTTAAATCACAGACATTTGCAGCATTCACTAACAACAGTAAATTCAACAAGCAGTTGAATTCTGTAAGCAGTCAGGTAGAAAAACATGCACAGACGTTCAGGACTCACACCTCTTCAGACTATGCAGGTTTTTAATTTAGGACAGTGAAGAAGTATTTTATAACTACAAACGCAAAGTAATCCCGACCCCAGGTTGCTGGAACCTCTGGGCTATGGGAAACCAACCCATATTGCTCCACAGCCGGCAGGTGACGGCAGCATCTAATCCTCAGTGCTCATTCATTGACGGGTAAGACAACCTGCAGTTCTGCTGCAAGTACAAAAGTCTCCTACATCAAGGCAAAAGGCGGTGCTGTGCAGTGAGAAAGGCCAGGAGAGTTGTTGCTGTGGGGCAGAGCCCCGTTCACGGCTGCTGCGCGTTTCTGCAGCCCCCACACCAACACCTGCTAAGGACGAGCCCCCCACGCTACGTTAGCAAAGTGTGGGGCGAGACCGAGGCCCGTGCTTCAAATCAACACCAACCTCAGCAGCACCAAAATCCTCTTTCCTGGAATCAGAACTAGCGGCAGCTGATGAGGAACATCCGCTCCGGACTCTACTTTCCGGGTGAAAATCAAGTGTTTCAGACACCGAAGCCTTCAGGCTAAGAAGGGCCTGACTCTTATTCTCCTGGAGCTGCCGAGCACGGATTTCTCCCGCAACGTCTTTGTGCTGTGCTGAAGGCATCGAAGGCAATGGCCTGGGTAACTGAGCCTCTCCCGGTTCTGTCCTGCAGCAACCCCTTCCCATGGGCTTCTCCTCATGGACACTCGTTTCTTCCTCGCTGGAGTCATCGAGGACGATAATTCGGGAAGGTTTCTTCCTCGGCGCAGGGCTGGCCGAGCCCTCTCCCATCTTGGCCTGGTTCAGCTTTTTCCTACGGCGGGTGAGGTACTGTTTTCTTCCCTTATTCAAGCTCTCACCAATTAGGAGATCAAAATCAACACACACTTCCTCCTCGCTCGATCCACTTTTGTGGCAAGTTTCCTCTTGCTCCTCTCCAACACAGAAACTGTCTTCTGCATAAGCCTCATCTTGCTCAGGAATCTGGAGGGGGGAAATGACAAATAGCAAGTTTTGAAACTCTATTAGCCTTGCTCTTGCTTTGTGTTTCACTTTCCCAGTGCACAGGTACCACAGAGCACAGATGGTCATGAAACAGTTCAGTCTTTTCAACAAACACAGACCTCCATTTTGTAGTGCTGAAGGTGATATAGAATATTTTATTTATATATTTTTATATATGCAGGATACAGAAAGAGACCTTGCTGGGAAACAGGGGACTGACAAACCATTCTGAGCATCCATTTTTCCAATTTTTTCAATTATCTACCAGGCTTAGTCTCTATGAGAGGAGAATCATAGAATGCCCAAGGTTGGAAGGAACCTCAGAGGTCATCTAGTCCAACCCCCTGCACACGCAGGGTCACCCAGAGCACGTGGCACAGGGCTGCAACCAAGCGGGTTTTAAACATCAACAAAGCAGCAGACCCCACAACCTCTGGCATTCATTTTATTTCATACCTGTGAGAAAATGGCCCTGCTGTTGAATCCCCGGTGAACCATTTTGTATCTGTTGCCAAGAGCCGGACTACGCACCGACTCCAAGTAAACTCCTTTCATCTCAGAGTCTGAATTAAAAGAAAGAAAAGAGAAAAGAAAGAAGTATTTATGTATATATTTCTTTCATTATTGTTACATAATGTTTTCTATAATAAACAATTTCATGATAAGCTCACCAAAAATCTTTATTTGACAAAAAAAAAAAAAGAGAAAAAAAGAGAAGAAATTCTCTAGACCCCTCTAAAAATCTCAGCAAGACAAAGGACTCTCCTCCAAAGAGCTGCCCTAACCAAGATTTTTCAGCAGCCAGCTCAGGCTGCTCGTAGCAGAGGGAAGAACACGAGCACCTGCACGTCAGCCCCAGGACCTCCCTCTGCCATGCCGCAAATCCCTCCTGAAATGGAGGCACAACCTGCTCCAGGAGCTAGGATAAGGGAGTGGGCTTGCACTCACGGGCTCTTAGAAGGAACAGCTCTCGATGAAGGAGGAAAATCTTCAGTAAAAATTTCTGGGAAGTCTTTAATGGGAGTAAGAATTTTAGTATTTTCCATTATGAAAAAAAACAAAGGAAAGACAAGGTTCATTAACGCAGCTCACCTCTGCCCCAAATAAAAGCATGGCTTCCATCTCTGACAGCGGCAGCACTGTAATTTTATCTCGACATTTCAGACCTTTATTTCATATCATAGTTCAGATGTCTCTCTACCGAAGACCTGAAATGTTCAGACACTTCTAAGTGCTTCTGTGCTGTTATATTGGAGCACGTGGCAGTGAGCTGGTCCTCGATAAAGGGTGATCTCCTAACCTCCACACTCCCTGAGGAGCCCATCCAAGCCTGCACACAGCTACTGCACCCCAGAGGCTTTCAGGGAGGCGAAACTCATGGGAATACGAATGGAGAAGGTACAAGTAAAGAATGGAAATGCTTGATTTACCACAGCCAAAGAACTTACTGCTTATAAACTGACATGTGCAGTAACTGACGGAATGACCCTGCCTGCTGTGCACCACTCTACTGACACCTCTTATCTTAAAACCATCAAAATTCTTCTTCATTCACCATTTAACACTTGGGTGAACTCTGAATCATCATTGAGAAACTGGGCGAGTGAAGAGTCCAGCTCATTCTCCGAATCATCACTCTCATCAGATGAGACACAATCCATATCTTGCTGGGAAAGCTCAGCTTCTTCCTCCAAAAACTGCCTTGCCGCATCCTAAAAAAAGAAGAAAATATAAACATTTTAAGTTAGAGAAGCTGGCTCCCAATTAATGTTGCATGTGAGATCCTCAATCACATCAGTTCAGGACTTCAGGAGATAAGTGGTGACCGGACGTGTCAGGAAACAGAATCCAGCACACGGGAAACGATGCTAAGAACACAGAGTTCAGTGAAATACATGGAAGAGCCCAAAGATCAGTCCCACCACAACAGAGAGGTGAAGCTGGAGCCAATTCACAAACATTAGCCAAAGGTATAGGGTGAGGATAGAGTCAGAGACTCCTTAAGGTTGGAAGGAACCTTTAGAGATCATCTAGTCCAACCCCCTGCACACGCAGGGTCACCTGGACCATAGCACTGCTTGCACTGCATCTACACTAGTCAAGAAGTACCAAGTTTACTGATACATGGCAATAAAGCTGCCCAACAATATACTTTTTATAAATATATTTTTACTCATTTTAGTTTGGAATTACTTACAAAAAATGAAAAAAAGGGCAGTACAAATTAGCAGTTCTCAGAAAGTTCAGATGCAAACATCAAATCGGTTTGCCCTCTTCTGTTTAGGACTTAGGTTTGTTTCATCAAACACAACTAAATACTGAGAAAATTCTCTTCTTTCACTGAAATTGCAACATTTCACACAAGAGCTTTAGTAAAGGAGACATGATACAATCCTTGCAGCTCCATCAGCAACAGAACCTCCAAAGGATGTCCAGAGAAACAAAACAGAAAGAGGCCTTCTCAGAGATACTTACACTAAGCTATATTCCCTTATAATTTCAGCTATAAAGCATGGAAGTAAAATATGTGGAAAGAAAAAGAATTATCATTATGTATCTCAATTCCTCCCAAAGAATGATTTGTTTGCCCTCAGGATGGTTGGAATATAACATACCTTTTACTTTATCACAAGGAAAAGTGAGGCATCTTTTGCACATAACAAGCGACATTTCAGATTATCCAGACTTTTCCAAGCCTTGTCCCTTCGAGCTTACTTGCCCCCAGTGCTCAGTCAGGCTGGCAGGCATTAGCAACAGTCCCTGTGCTCGAGGAGTTCTGATTATTTTCAAACACACAAACCTTCTTTACCTGCTTGCAGGAAAGAACACACAGTGCTTTTGCCAATTAGCCTTAATCCTTCTCATCTGTGGAAGACTACGGAGAGGACAAACTCTGCAGCGACACACTGTGACAGCAGAAACTAACAGCCCAGAGCCCGCTCACACACAGGAAATGAAGTGCTCCTAGTTCTTAAATGATCTATGGATTGCCAGTCAGCGAGGGGGCTGTTCTGGTCGCGCCGGGCTGTGCCCAGGCTCAGCTGGTCTGGTCACAGATGAGTGCCACGCTACAGCTCTGCGGACCCCGGCGCGGCAGCGGGGCCAGCCCAGCGCCTTCGCGTCCTGGATCTGCCGGGGATCCGCACTGACACCTTCACCTGCACGGGGTTTCGGCTGAGAGGGCAAAGGGAAATTTCATACCAACACATGTAACACACTCCCCGCCATGAACCTTTGAGGTTGAAAAAAATGTTTAAATAAATTGAAAACGGATCTTATACCTCCTTTCTTGGCACTCCAGAACAGAAAGTACTGGCACTACAGGGAAGTCTCCATAATGGAGATGATCCTACTGCCTAGACGTGCGCTCCTGAAAGGCACTGTTCAGGCTAGGAACCACGAGCTACTTTTCTGTATGTGTTGGATCAAGCATTAAAAATATGCAGTGTGCCTCGTAGTCCCAGTTACTGTAATCTCCTCCTAGAGGAAAGCAGGTTGCATATTCCTATGTATGACACAATATACACTCCTAGCTCTGCATTCTGGCAAGTTCCTGATGCACTGACAGACTAAAGTACAAAATACTGAGCCAAGACTTAAGCTTTGGGTGGATGGAAGCATCTACTCTCTTAAAAAGTCCCAAGCTGAAACTATTAGTAGGTAATATATTCATATCTCAAGTGTCCTAGTAGCGTAAGTTCTGGTAAAGAATCTACATTTCTCAAATCTAACTAACCTTTGGATATCTCCCTACTTGCAGTGTAAAATCTTTTTTTTTTATGGCATCAGAATGGGGGGACCTGGGGACTCCTCTGAAAGTCAGGCAATGGAAGTGACAGTGACAGATTTTTTGGCTTTTTATGAGGTTTTAAGTTTAGACAAATTAGAAAATATTTTGAGTTTACTCTTGCAGTTTGGACACAAAGTAGAACGACACCAATTCTAGTTTTGGTTCTTCTCTGAAGCACGGCAAACCTCTATACTTCCACACGTACAGCTCCGAGAAAGCACTTCAGTTATCTAGATTACAACTCCAGTGCAAGCAGCTCCAAATTCGCCCTTTGAAGTGTCCAAAGGGCACGTAAGCCCCTACCTTGCGTGTGAAGTTGCTCTTGACCTTTTGCCGTTTCGCACTCCTTAGCTGTTTCTCCCTGCAGGCTGCTGTGCTGCTCTCCAGGGTCCTCCTGGGGTTCTTGTGAAAATCCATGCTGTCATCGCTGGACACATCTGACTAGGAGAACATGCCACAGGCACTTTAATAAGCAAGGCTAAAGCAAGCAAAGTATTATAATTACACAGATATCCTTCAACCTACTTTTTTTCATCAATGTCTGATTTTTCAAGCTTGAAAGTACAAAACAATACAATAATACTAACCATTCTATTAAATAGAAGAGTAGCAGCTCTCTAGAAAGGAACAAGAAAATGTGTTTTGGGGAAGAAAAATCAGGTTAAATGTGACATGAACAATTTGTTGACTCAAAGCTTGCTGGAAGAAAGGTTATTTTAGTGCCTCTCACAAAGGCTCAGCTCTTATGTCTACAGCAATAATTCACTGCCAAACAAGTACAAATTAATCTTAGGAGAACTTGGGAAAGAACTGAAGGAAGAGATTACATTCAGATAGCACAAAATCTTTTTAGTAGCAATGCTTGCCTACTGATTGGAGGAAGATTATATGTTTAAAAACATAATCCCTAAACAAGCCTGTACTATTTTCCTCCACCTCCCCAAAGTGCACACTAACCGTGTTCAGCGGGTGTCTGCGTTTCCTGATGGCATGAACGGGTGATTCAAAATTGCTGACATTCATAACCTATGTCAACAGAAAAGAGTATAATTGCAGGGAGCACTTGTGCTTCTATGTTTGGCTTTCTCGCCTTCTTTGCTTCTCTTGTCCCCCCCTCCCCGCAGTAAGACTCACATCAGGGGACTTCAAAACATTTTCTTTTTTCCTATTTTTGACACGGATAACAACCTCTTCTTCACTTTCACTGCTTGTTCCTACAGAAAAACAGCACACAGCATGTGTAAGAAACGGTATTGTTCACCACACAATGTTGCTATAGCCAACCACCTCTTACAAAACCCACTCTTACAAAAGCACCCACAAGACAGATTGCTTATTGATCTGGGTGGCCAACACCGCTCTCGCTGGCCTTGTTAACCACAATAAATAAGTTCCAGCTGAGAGGCAGGATAAATCCTGTTTGCCCGGGGACCCTCCGAGTGATGACCACAGGCAGGACGGCTAAAGTAAAGGGAAAGTGAAAAATGCCAGGAAAGAGTAGGAGCTCTTGGAAGGGGGCTAAGAGCTGCGAGCCTGGCGGCACGGCGGGGAGCTCCCCTGCGGCTCTGGCACTCGCCAGGGTGAATCTCTTCCTGGAAAAGCTCGGCCAGGGACTGAAGCGGAGGGGCCCTGCCCACGGCAGCGGCTGCACCGCAGAGCAGAGCCCCGGCCCGGGGCTGCGCGGGCCTCGGCCCCGCCGGCGTTCGCTGGGCTCCACGCGGGAGGGCTCGGACACCAGCCAGCCTGACGGCCCCTGCCAGCCCACGGCACCAGTTCGGGCTGTTTTATTAAATACATTGCAGCATTTATGATTTTTTTTCTATTTAACAATACCTATATGTATTGTTTGATACGCAGAGTGCCTCGCCTATATGAGGCAGGTGTTTGACAGTGCGAGGATTTAGGTTTTGGGCAAATGGGAGCATTCAGGAAATCTAGAGACCAGCAGACAAATGCAGAGATAATCAAAAAAAGGTGCTTAACCACCAAACAGGTTATTTGTTTTTGTGTGTGTGTTATTTTTTGGTACACTGCTTTATTTCAGTGTTTAAGGACAATAATGCAGCCATTCAGGAAAGCTCAGAAGGCCCTTTCCTAGGAAGGGAAATGGGAAGGGAGGCACTAGGGTCTGCAGTATAACAGAGCGGGGCGATGCGAGTAAGATACATGACCGTTGAGAAGGGGTTGGAAAGGCAGCAACAGGGCACACAACGGTACAGCTCACACCTGCCTGCACCAGCAGCACTTGCAAAGAGATTTCACAGAGCTCTCAGTACTCTATCTAATGCATATATATGTGTATAGCAATAATGCAAATATATATATATGTATTCCAACCCCAAGTGGCTGGGTAGTACATGGGATGTGTTAGAAGATGTAATGTGTCTGGAAAGTCTCCTCATTGAGCCAGTTTTTGGTACTATAACCATTATAGCGCTTGTATGGAACCTCCTTCCAAACTGGTCAAAACTTAACCAAAGATTCAAGAGATACTGGATTCTCCATTCTTATTTAAGCACAAAGCAACTAAGCTCACCACTGAAATCCCTACCTTCAATGGGAAGTGCATGTTAAATATGCATGTTTGCATCTTCTTGCATTTCAATTCTTTCTGAGGGAAAATCAAGCGTATCCAAGACTCAACTCTCAAAGTGCGAGTCTTTCTAAGCGGGCTTGCATTTACCTTTTCGGTAAGTGGAATCTGTTGAATCTCCTGCCTGACACTACAGCAAACATTCAGGGAAATTCTTTGGATACCTTCAACAGCCAGAAGCTTTCCTCCTGCTGGGGCAGGTAGTGAAGCAGCCAAAGCTGCAGGCGAGCCCCTTCCCGTCCTGTCTCCTGGCTGCCAAGCAGCCGCCGCCGCATCCCCCAGCATTTCCGTGCGCTTTGCCCTCCAACTCGGCGACCGCAACGGTGTGAAGCTGTCTGCTCTCTCCAGACTTTCACAGTCCCATTTGGGCGGTGTTTGAAGCCTGGAGGTATCATTCAGTAGTTTCTCTTTAGCAGATTTAACATCTGCATAGTTGCCACCAGTTGCTTTTTGGACATTATTAGTATTTGCATCTTCTTCTTCTTCTAAGATTTCATTCTCACACTCTTCAATAGAAAAGCCCAGATCAAAGGTAACAGAAAACAGTTCTTGGGAACAGTCACCCAGATCATCATCATCTGGGAATTGCTCTGGCACCTCCTCATGCTCCGTCACCTCCGTGGCTCGGATTTTATGGCTCGTTGGTGGCTCCCAGCTGGTGCCGAGGGCATCCGGGCAGTGCTTGCCGGAAAGGGCCCACTCGGAGCCTTCTCCTGATGCTGGCCAAGGTGCAGCCTCCCCTGCGTGTGACAGGACCAAGTGCTCTGCATCATCACTTGCATCGTAGATGTGTTCGTCTTCAAATAAATGTATGCTCTTCTCTTCATTAGTAACTACTTTTGTCTCATTAATTGGAAGATCTTCTCTGTCTTCCTGAATGCAGCATCCTTCTGATGGATGATTTGCTGGAGCGTGATTTATTGTTAGTGTTTTTTTAGGAATTTCTGTAATTTCTGTGAGCTCTTCACTGTCAAACACAGTATCGAAGCTGTCACTCCAGTGAAGCTCCTCTTCGGCTGTACCAGCAGCGGCCTCGGGAGATAACGCAGTCTTTGCAGGACAGCCGTTCACAGAGACGGCCAGCTCACGGGTGACTCTCAACACAGGAGGATTTTCCAATGGCCGTGGCAAACGATCAGCTTCAGAAGAAGCAGGAAAGACCCTGTCCTGCAGTCTGTCTGGGGAACTGCTGGGACCAGCATTTTGAAAAGGACAAATCGCTGCTTCTCCACTTCCCATGGAGCTTTCAAAATCATCAAGCTTATTCAAAGCGGGGGGAGATTGTGATAAAAGCCTTTGCACATCGGAAAATACACCTTTTAACCAAGCAGATTCCTCAGATGATGTCACAGGTGCAAATGAACCTAACTGTGATTCAGGAAGATAAAATAAGTCAGAAGAAACAAGTGACTTCTCAACTGTAAAGCTACCATAACCTGAATCTGCATGGTTGGCACCCAGCAAGCTGGAAGCTTTATCTACAGATTTACCTTCCTTTACCAGGGCACTTTCATGATTTACAGCGCTTTCACAGCTGTCACATAAGTCAGTAAATTCATTTAAGTCAAATGTCACCTTCTCTATTTCATCATCTTCCTGGCTGCCCGGGTCAGTGTTTTCATCCAGTGCCAGTCCTCTTGCTGTGAAAGAATCTAAAGCACAAGGTTCTGTAGGCACCACAGGCACTTCCAAATTTACACCCAAAGTTCTGAGTGTCTTTGTGTTTGTTATTTTAAAATCAGAAATGAACTCATTCTCAGTATCATTTATGTAAGGCAAAAGTGCTTTTGCTTTTGACCTGTGCACCAGGGTTTTTCTAGCTGATTGTGCTTTCAGATCAGATGCGGAGCTGGGCTTGCAAAAAGGGTTTCCATTCCTTCGGACATTAACATCTTCAATACATAAGTAAGGCCGAATCTCCCGTTCGTAGCTGCAATCTCCCTGTTGAAAAAAGAAAGTGCCATACTTACAAACACTCACAGACTTATACCTGTAATTAGGAGATTTTAAATAAGTGCTACATTTACTCCTAAAATTTCTTAAGAAGGAAAACAAAACAAAACAAAAAAGTAAAACCTTTTGCATTTACGTTTGCAAGTTTCAAACAAGTATCTGTTGGAAGCTGAACTGTAAATCCATGCTTGGGTGGTCAAACCTGAATGATTAAGATGACCAGAAGAAGTCATGTATAGTTAGAGATTTAGCAGGCATTAAAGGCATTTAGCAGCGCTGCAATGCACAGCACTCCACACAGGCTAACAAAAAACCCACCTAACTCAAGTAAGAGCGAGCCTGGAATTCTCATTTCTCCTCATACTGCCATTTTTGCTACTGTGATGAATGTTACATTAAGAACTTCCAACATATACAGAAATTATTTTTTCAGTTGATACTTATTAATCTTACGTTCACAAATATACTCAGATGCCTTTTAAAATGAACAATTTTCCACTTTTAAATAAATGCAGTATTACATTTCTAGGAATAACATAATTTGACATAATTTGACATTCTACAATTAACAGCAGATCTACTGGCCCTTTTTAAAGGGAATTAACTATAAAAAATATCCTCGAAAACGGCAGCCGCAGATTTTGACGTGACCCCCAACCGAGTGTCCGTTGGGATACCTCGGGAGAACTGCCCGGATGGAGAAGCCGTCACAGAGCTGTTCTTGACAGTGACATGGCCACAGCGACCGAGAAGATAAACCGGTAACTCTGTGAGCCCAGAAATGGATGGGGGACCTTTCCTGAAAGAGCCTGAAGAAATGGAAGGGGCAGAGCTCTCACGGACGATGCACGGACGACACAAGGCACAGAAGGACGCCCGGGCCGATACGCGAGGAGGTGTGCGGACATGCTGGTCTGGGGCCGGGCAGCTGGCAGCAAACCCTGCGTGCAGCGACGGTCCCCGCGCGCGGGTGACCTCCCCTGCCCTTGCTGCCCTTGCTGCCCTTGCTGTCCTTGCTGCCGTTCCTGCGCGGCCGAGCAGCGGAGCGCTGAGCGGCTGCAGCGCCAGCCCGAGCGCCGCGCGACAGGCACGTGTCACCAGGCCTCACGGCCGCATACAGAATAACAGCAGCAACAAACAAACAGACCTGGGCACATTAACTTCATAAATGTCATCTGAGGGGACCGCAGGCTTTGCTGACGAGGTGACGGTGCTGGCAGTGATGTGCTTAGATATCACTGAGCAACGCGATTGGACGTTGCACACTGTTTTGATCTCAGTATCCAAGCACTACAAAAACACAACATATATTAAGTGGATTAAAGACTGATTAGCTGCCAAAGCACTAAACCACAAACCGCTGTTCTCCAGCCCATACACTCCTGATAGGCCCAGCACACATCACGCTTGGCCCTACATTATTCCGCCTTTATATCAGTGACCCAAAATAAAACAAATTCAGCACTGATCAGACTTGCAAGAAAAAAAGATGGGGGAGGCTGAACAATAATTCAGATGATGTCTGGACCAGGGGTCAACTAAGGAAAAGAAAAAAAAATCTATGCTTTAATATGGCCAAATCTGAAGCTGTAGATTTAGGAACAAATCACAGAACAGTGTCATGACATCCCAGAGACCAAAAGAAACTCAGGAATAAAGTTCCTGACCTGCTAATAGCAGTATGTAATCTCTGGCATCCACCAAACTACATAATTCAGGAACTAGGGCATGGAAAATATGGTGCCTTATCTTCTAGAAATCCTGGGGAGATTTGGACAGCTATAGCTCTCTAACTTGGTAAATCACAGAAGCTATAATAAATAATCAGTGGATGAGTCTTCTCCACAAGAGGTTGATATCACTTTTGAAATAAACCCCATTGATTTCAAACCCATTAGATTTCTGCAAAGCGGCCAACAAGCAAAAACATGAGCATGTTCTCAGGCACACAGTCGTCTTGGCTTTCTGAAAGGATTTCAAAGTCCCTGCCAAAGGCTTTGAAGGATCTCAGAGAGCTGCCAAAACAGGAAAACATCCCGCATGGATAAGTAATTGGGTAAAAGATAGAAAAGAGGAATGAGTAGATGTTGCAGTGAGGAAGTTTATGAAGCCACTACATATGCATGTGATTACTCTGTATTTTGAATTGTATAAGATACGTTTAGTCTCCTTATCTCAAAGAAAGATTTACTAGAATTGGAAAAAGTTCTGAGAAAAGTAACAAGAGTAAGCAAATGGCTTTCTCTATGAGCAGCAATCAAGTAAACTCAGATCCTTGAGCCCACAAAAGAAACAACTATTTGAGGATGCAACAAGTTTGCAAAATCACCGGTGGCCTGGGAGCAGCAGGCAGGAAGGAGCTGCTTACCACCCCTCGCAGGACAAGAGCTGGAGCACAAGGACAACTGCCCACATCCATGGCAGAGCAATCCAGTAAACGCCCCCTTTGAAACCACATCCACCTGAGGAGTTTCCTGAGGCAGAGAGGGTGGGAGAGACTTACAAAGAGTGTTACTCCTAACACGTCCCCTATGGGGACAACAACAACAAAAACCGCTTTACATCCAAGGTGAAGCGCTCTAAAGACAGAAACCAGACCCGCAATACAGCACATAAGCTTACAGCATATTGCCACAGTCGGAGAGGCAAACACAACCACCGCACTTTGTTATTAGCAAGGAAAGAG
>JAVCKT010100766.1:0-28118 GCA_032273925.1 Rhynchotus rufescens | reverse complement strand
CCCCCCGGCAGCCCGGGGCATCCAGGGGTGTCTCCAGCAGCCCGGGTGCCCCCCAGCAGCCCTGGGTGTCCCTTGGTGCCCCCCAATGGCCTTGGGGCATCCCGGGGTGCCCCCCCAGCCCCGTCTCACCCCCAACAGCCCTGGGAAGCCCCTGTGGATTCCATGGTGCCCCTCTGGCATGTGGGGTGCCCCCACAACTGCAGTGCACCCCTAGCTGCCCCCCGCCCAAATCTTTGGGGGTGCCCAGACTGTGCCCGACATTCCAGGGTGCCCCACAGTGGCCCCCGACAGCCCAAGATGTCCCACAATCCTGATGCATCCCATGGTGTTCCCACGACCACCCTTGGTAGCCCTCCTGGTAGCCCCTCGGTGTCCTCTAACATTCCAGGGCGCACACAGTGAGCCCCAGCAGTGCCAGGTCACCCCATGGTGACACCCCACAGCCCGGCAAGGACCCAGCCCATAGCCCTGAGGCCACTGCGACCCCAATGTGCCCACAACGAGCCCCCCGTGAGCCTGCTGGTGGCTCCTGATGGCCCGAGGTGGCAATATCCATGAGAAGCACCGCTGGAGCCTCCGTCACCATCTGTGTTGGGGCAATGCGAAAGCAGATGCTGGCTCCGTGGGCTCCTCGCTCTTTAGAAACATGTGGGGTTTTGTTTTGTTTTGTTGTTTTTTAGGCCATGATGCTACTTAAAAGAGTCCTGGCTGTAATTAAACTGCCTCATAAATCACACAGCAAAATTCATGTGAACTCGAAGAGTGTCTGACTCCTGCCATGTGAAGAATGCCTTTTATGAACATGGCTTCTGCATTCTGCAGTAGTTTTAGTGTTACTCCTGGCTACATTTTTTTTCCTTATAAAGCTTACCCCCCTAGACAACTCTGCCTCTGAGCCCTGAGTTCAGAGAAGTGTGTTATAAATAATAAATACTGTCTTTGTAGCACCAGCCTTGCTCTGGGCTATATCCTACAAGCTCTCCATGCATGAAGCTCTCTTTGAAGAGCAGGAACACGAGGAGCTCGCAGGGCTGCGCTTTACGTCACAGCGTGGCCCTTCAGCCTTCAGTGGGAGCTGGGCCTGGGTAAGGCCTCGAGGTCTATAGTCATTCCTGTGGGATATATATGTGGCTTTGGTGGGGAGAGAAAAGGATGAAAACGTAGGAAATAACGCTGCTTTGATGTGCAGGATAGGGTTTTTCTGTATGAACGTCTGCAGGGTCTCAGGGCACTGTGTCCCCAGGCTCAGGGTGCTCTCCCAGGCTGCCCAGGCCCGAGCAAACACAACGCTTCCCCTGCAGGTCCTTTGGGAATTCGTTCTGGTATATTAGGTGTTAGGTCTTGCATGGTTTCTCTACCATGGTCTACCTCGCACTGTGTGCCTTCCCACACGGCTAGCGCTGCTCGGGTGGAAGGAAAAGTGCCGTCCTTGGGGTCCTGTGCAAGGTTCCTGTTGCCTGGGGGAAGATGATGGGTGGGATGAAGATGTTGCCATGGGGCTGTGGGACACATGGTGCTTGTCCTCTGCAGACACCTCCTGAAGACGCTGCCCCCTTTGCTTGGACTGGTTTTGCAGCCTGGACTTGCGCAGCCTTCCTGCGTCAGTGAGGACCGGGGGGACGGCAGAAAGGTGCCGTGGCAAGGAGGGCTGGCAGAGCCTCGGTGCGCGGGGCCATCCCGGGCCCTCGCACAAGTTGCGGCACGAAACAAAGGCAGTTCTTGCTTCAGATTCTTCAGAGATAGCAATATGTCAGGAGCCCCTAGAGAGGCTGAAAGTAAATGAATCAGTGCTAGAAAGTGAAGGATATCATCCGCACTGAATGGTGAAAAGGAGTCCTGAACAGTATCTTCATTGATTTTTCTGTAATTGACACAGAATCTCGGTTTGCCTGAGGGCTTCGGGACGGGAGGAGAGGGGAGGCCCAGGTACAGGCAGCTTCCTTCCTCAGAACCTGCAAAATTCCTCCTCAATTAAATGCCTTATTTTTTATGTGAACCTTGGAAAGAAGCAGTGCGTTGGTGATGCAGTGTTTTCACTATTCACAGGGTGGGTGTTTCATAAGCTGCATTAAAGACAAGGGGCATAGAGAGACCTGTCTCATGCCATAATATTGCCATCCGCTTTCCATCATCCTTGCAACAGCCAGCAAGACACCCGTGTGTTGGGCAGCTCTGAATTGTTGGCTCTTGATAAATATCTGTTCTTAAGTGAGTGTGTTTGGTAGGAAATACAGCAGCAATGCACTGCAGGAATTTTGTAGGAATTACTGCTTTGATTAGATTTGAAGCTCTCAAAGGAGGATTCTGCTTCCACAAGAAACCTGCTGTGTCTGTGGCTCTAATTCCTCTGTTTTGGGGTGTGTGTGGGACACACAGTGCTTTGAGGCATCAGATCTGTTAGAACCCAGTCAGAAGCCATCTTTGGGTGTATGTTTTTTAAAAATATATATATAGGAAAAGAGGACATGTCACTGCCCCTGCTCGGAGAGGCTTGTCCTGAGCTCCCCATGAGGGCTGCCCAAATGCGAGTGGTGTCTAGTGAAACCCGCTTAGTCCTGGACTCGTGGCCCTGGCTCCTGGACCTGGATTTACGGCATCCGTCACCAGGACGGCACAGCTCCAGGATGCCTTTAGCCTTCCTACATCGACCAGTCACCAGGCATCTGCAAGAGAAATCGGAGCGGAAGTTAAGAGTATTTTTAAGTTACTGACTGCCCGTACCGTTTAAAAATATATCTGTGTACTTGCTGGGGAGCCTATGAAGGCGCCTGCCGCGGAGCCTGTTTCTGCGTCAGGGATACAGGGGAGCTGCTAACACATCAGACAACATGTATCATCACTTAAAAAGATGCTGCCACAAATGGAGTGAAGTGCAGGTCCAGCAGGAGTTCCTATTTTCACCAGGGCGAGAAGACATGCTCCAGCTGGCTGTCAGCAACGCGCTTCGCCTGCTAATTCATAACGAGCCAAGGTCCAGGCGTGTTGTCTTACAGTTTGCATATATGTTGGCTGATTAAGACAAATATGAACCTCCTTAACCTGAAGCTACCAAATAGCGTTAAACTTGTAACTACTTTTGTTTCAAACACGGTTTTGTAAGTATAAACACGTTCCTAAAATTGGGAACATCATATATAACAGCATCTGGCAGAAAGTTCTGACAGCTACAAGAAGGACATCCTCTTTTTTACACACTGCGATGCCAAACAGGCTTTTATTTTGTTGTGTTTGCGCAGGAGAAAATGATGAACATTAACCCCATTAAAAATACAATGACATCTAACTGCAACACTTCTCCGTGTGGGGAAAAACTCCTTTTTACAATATTCAGTGATAACACTCTAATCTATCACTCTTAATTCAGCAGCTAAGGACTCCTCCAAGATCCAGAAAATGTATATTTTTGTTTAGCACAAAGCTGATGTGATAGCTCTTAGTAAACTTGACCTCACACGTGGCTCCTCCAATGCCTTCTGCTTCAACAGAGGAGCCAGGCACAGTCCTGCAGACACAGGATTTCTTCCCACACTGCTGTGGAGCTCTCCTAACTCCACAAGAGTCTCTTCCTTTCCCCTGTCCCCTCTTGCTATAGAGCTGGTTCAAAGCTCCATGAGAAGAGCCTAGAGCTCTTCCTGGAAAATTCCCAGGAAACTCTTGCTTAGATGTTCCTCTCCTGCTGCGCTGAGCAGCCCCTGGGCAGGCTGACTGCTCCCAGGAGGGTCCTCCTTGCATGGAGCCCACCAGCCTTTTGCCTCCCTTTGCAGAAGGCGGTGCATGGAGATCATCCATGGACGCACTGATGCCAAGTCCAGCAGATCTGTGGTGCATTCACTGGTGACTCTCAGAGAAGAGGAAGCTCTCCAGCTTATCCATCACCGTGGATCAATTGTGGCCCCATCCAGAGCAAGCTCGGTTCCAAGCACTGCGTTGGTGCAGTTGTCTCTACCAGCATGAAATCTGGCCTCGTCTTGCCTCAGGACTTGCTGTTGTAACAGCTGATGGTCTGGATGGATCTTCAGATTTACTTACCAAGAGTAAAGAGTTTGTGCTCTTTCCAGCAGGCCTCTCACAGTCTTTGATCCTGATGAACAAGCTCAGAACCTCATTCCATCTGATGCGTGCCTTAGAAGCACAGAGTGGAATATTCCTGCAGACCAGTTTCAAGTAATGAAAAAACAAGTATTGCTTCAGCAAAACACAATCCAGCCGTGACTTAGCAGCCTGGTCGCTAATGAGGACAGCAGCGCAAGCAGCGGCGGGCAGTGCTGCGACCACCTGCGGCCTTCCGCGGTGCTCAGCTCTGACATGACCTAGACAGTCACAGAGCTGCCAGGGCTATTTATTTTAATAAAAATTGGAGTTTATGCTCACTGCTTGGCTGTGGCCTCCGCCCTGCACTGCACAGAGCGGTCGGTGTTTGGCCGCTGGCCTTAGCGGGAGGGACACTGGGGCTTTCCCTAATTGCGGAGCTGCATTAGTGTCACGTCCAGAAGGAAGCAGCTGCAGGGGAAGGGAAGGGAGCAGTAACGGGCCCCGCGGGTCCTGGCTGTCACTGGCACCGGCTGGCTCGGCTCGCGAGTAAGCAAGACAGGTAGAAAAGCACAACAGTTTTCCTAGGGCTCTGCATGGTCCCTGAGGTGGGAGAAGACAGAAGGGTTGAGAAGAAGCTGCACAGGACAAGTGCTGTAGCTGTGTCAGTGTGCTAGGAAGAGGTCTGTGTGCCAGGTCGGAGCTGGAAGAAAGGTTTGGTGCACACACGGAGAGCACTGGGTCAGAGACCTCCTGAAAATGCTTGCTGGATCTCTGTGCTTCTCTAAGCAAGAGCGTATGTATCACTGAGGGATAACATGGTCATGCTGCATAAGAGAATCCAGGGCCATGGTCGGCTTTGAAGCTCTGTGGAAGAAACACCCAGTGGGTCGAGCATTTGCTTAGAAAAGGTTCCCAAGTTTTGACTTATTCATAAAAATGAGACGTGTTCTTTTTAACTCTACAGGAAAGTTGTACTTTGAAGATTTGCACCTACAGAAATGAACCTTTTCATTGCTAGTTTTTCTGTGTTTTCCCTCCTTTGAAGTGCATGTGTAGGGTCTCCAAGCAGTAGGGGGGTCTTCGTCTCACTGACTGCACCCAAAACAGTTTTAAAACCTTTTTAAAAGCAGCGTGCTGTTAGCCTGCTGGTGTGTGAAGCTCTATGAATTTGTTATCAGAAGCGTTCTCATTCCTCAGCCTTGTTTAGCTTTGGCTGCTGGTTTGCAACCTCTCCGCTTTTACTGCAAATACATTCCCCCAGGGAGGAAGGTAGGGAAAGAGCCACCTGCTACTCTAATAATGGCGTTTTATTAATAAAGGCCCTGCTCCTGAAGTCCTTCAGTGCTAAAACACTTGCATGAGCCAACATGGGTAAAGACTAGCTATGAACAGAGCTGCAATGTTCAATTTCCCATGAACAAAGCCGCAGTAGGCAGTGGCTGTTGGAGACCTGACCCTCATCCCCACGATGTCACCGAGAGCGGTGCTGGTGACTGCAGTGACAGGACACAGCCAGAGGTAACTGTTCGTGCAGAGTGTGGTGGCATCCCAAGGGGGTTGACATCTATACCAGGGTGAGAGGGCACTGCATGGACCGTGACAGCAGGGGAGGAAACTAGCGGAAAAGTGGTTTTTATTGACTCTCTAAGCCCTGTGACAGTCCGAAGCAGTGAGCTGGGCAGGCAGGGACTATGGCAGCCTGCTCTTGGATCCACCTCTCCCTTCCCACCTGTCTCCATCCCCTTTGCCAGCTCCCTCTTACTGGGTGCACGAGCACATGGGTGGGTCCCTCATCCACCCAACACTGATGGATGGCCTTGACCAGGGTCCTCGAGAGCTGTGATGGGCTGTGACGGGTTATGATAGGTTGTGATGAGCTTTGAAGGGCTGTGAGGGGCCCCGATGGGATGTGATGGGCCCTAATCAGTTGTGGTTGAGTCTTCAGGCCCCATCCTGAAGACCCCGGTGGGAGCTGGATGCCAGGGCCCGGTGCAGAGCTGCACGGAGGGTCAGGCGCGGTGTCGAGCGCCGGGCAGCTCCGGTTTCCCTGAGTCACTCTCTTGAACGCAGGTCCCAAATTTCCTGCTGAGGCAGCGCTTTGGGTCTCTAAATGCTTTGTTGAACGTCTGCCCAAGTGTGTGTAAGTGCTTTCAGGTTAGGTGGCTGCTGAATTGGGCTTCTTTAGATAATAATTTTGAACATAAGTACCCAAAGTCTTCTTCAGTCTTTTTTTAAGTGCCTAAGTTATTTGGTTTTGAAAATCTGGCTCTATATATCCTTGTACCTGTGGTCAGAGCAGTCCCAGATATATATTTATTTAAATTATATTTGCAAAACCTTGCTGGAGATAAAGGGCAGGCCTCTGTCTGACTTCAGCACGCACTGTGTTTTCTATTAGTCTTCAGCTTTTGTTCTCCTCTGTCCCCAGGTGCTGCCCTGCCGAGTGTTGGAGCGAAGCTAGCCCAAATGCAGCTAGCCCAAGTCATTTTTGCCATGGGAATCCTCCTGGTAGATTCTCTCTGCTGTGTCCTGCGATGCCAATCCTGCACGTGGCTGTGGGATCAGTGTCTCCGGTGCTGGACAGCTTCGGGAGCCAGCTGAGCTCCTCTGTGGGTCTTCCCAAGCTCCATCCGTCCCACCTGCAATGACAGTCTTGGATAAAGTGTGGGACAGTGCGGGCCCAGGGAAAGGGCCAGCATGCAGTTTGTTGGTCTAACCTCACCGAGGTAAACCTTTTGGAAAGCAATTAGCATATTTAATATTCATTTAATCTTAAATACTTCATGACTTTTTGTAAAGATCCCACCAGGCTGGTTGCAGCACTGCATTAGAAATTTGCCGTGCTCATTGCTGCTCCATGCATCTTTCCCCAAGGTGAATGAGCCGATTTTGGAACAAAGCACAGGAGCAGAGGCCTGTCTTGGGAACGGGAAAATATCCCCAGAGCCCAGCTGGCCCTGCAGGGCCTCAGCCACCCTGATTCCGCATGAAAAGAGCTTGGACACTGTGCTGATGTTTGCAAAAACAGAGATACCTTTCAGCCTGACATGCAGACATAGCCCTTGAAGTGTGCCCGTGAGTGTTGGCTTGGTCCTACCAGGAACAAGTTCTTCTGCTATGGAAAATGCACCTGGAAGGACTGAAGCTGGGAAGAGTGAAGGCATGGTTGGAGAGTGCATGCAGTTGGGTACCTGCAGGTTTCTGGTATTTAAGCCTCATCTTTTCCATTGAAAAAAAAAATCTTTTCATGTTTTATGTAGCAATTACCATGGGCTCCTGAACGATTGTGCCAAAGTTAATCTTGGGAGATGAGGTCAACTTGGAAGCTGCGGTGAGGTGCTGGCTGCACATTTGTGGAGCAGGTAAACAAACCTCTGGAAAACCGTGGTGTCAGTCTCGTGTTGGATACGTGGATTTCTGCCCCACAAAGTGCTGCTGGGTGCGGAGACAAGGACCGCTATGGGTGTCGATGCAACAACATCTCATCGCCTTGCACAGCCATTCACTGCTGGAAAAGTCTGAGAAATGACTTCAGCCTCGTCAACGTGCTCAGAGGAGCTTCCAGACCTCCGTCCTCCTCTGCTGCTTCCCAGGCCAAGCTATGTGGTCATCCTTAGGGCTCTCGTTCAAAAAGGTGCTTAAGGATAACATTAGGCGTGCGCGCCGTGCCGCTGACAGTGGTGATGGATTTGTAGCTATTCTGAAATAATCCATGAATATTGCATGTGGATCCACTTATTGGAGCCTGTGCTGGGTGGATGCTCCGCTCGGGTTTAATAGGGGGCTCTCAGGAAATGCAGGCAAGGAGGAACGGTCCGAGAGGAGCCCTTTCCTGGCCAGCACTAGAGGCTGCTGGAGAGCGAGGAGGAGGGTAGGGAAGGACCATGGGGATGGTGCTGCAAACCTGTCTTCCTCACCCCTCTGGTTTTGGGAAGCTCCCTGCATGCTCTTCCTTGGACCAAAGCCACAAAGTCCAGCCTCGGTCAGGCCCTGTGGCAGATTCACTGCCAGTTTCTGAAGCAGGGTTTTATCCAGGTGTATTCAACTGGGTCTGTGTGCCTTGGTGGGCACCAAGCAGGTGGAGAAGGAGCAAGGTCCTAACTGCGCCCATGAAAGCCACTCCAACTGGATTTTCTCCAATGTTTACTCACTGGCATTTAGTCAGCAGCTGGAGATTATTCTTTGTTCCCATACTGTGCATTAATCGGCCAGAGAGGGGAGCATTTTATTCCTACCTAACTGCTCCCATCTCCTCCCTCGCTTGCACCTGCCCGGCTCACGCGGCTCAGCCAGGCGCGAGGCAGAGCTGCGCTTGGCCCCGCTAATTAAGACGACTGTTGCTAAAGGCAGAACGATGGAAAACAATTAACCCTGTGCAAAAATATGTGATGTTGAAAAGGAGAAATGCATAATTCAGGAATCCAGAGGCCGCTATGCAATATTAATTGCGGGCAGCGCGGCGGAGCAGCACGACATGCAGAGAGTCTCCCTGCTCATTAGGAGCTGCTGCAGGGGGGTGTTTGGGGACGCAGAGCCCAAGGGTCGTGTCCGTGTGGTGAGCGGTGGTGGAGGTGGCCTCGTGGACGGGCTCAAGGCATTTGCTGCTCAGCCCATGGTCCTGGCAGGTCGGGGATGGGCTCACTGCCTCCACTGGCAGCGGGTCAGCCAATTTCATTAATTAAAGTTGTAATCGTGCTAAGGGAGCGTTGACCTCCTGGAAGACCCCTGCCCTTCTCTGCATGGAAAATTGGATTATTTCCACTGGTGCTGATTGCCAGTGCCTTCTTGGCTGCTGAAATACTCTCTCTCCTTCCTAATCAAATGGCTGAAAAAGGCCAAATGTGGAGCTTTCAGCAGCAAATGCACCTACTTACTCAGCAGGCGCGGGATGCATAGGGGATTTTAGAGAAGCTCATGGGTGACAGAGAGCAGAAGGTCCCCTTGCTTTTGATGATGCTTGCAGGGACTGACACTGGGTTTAGCAGCTCTGCCAGTGCTTATTTTAACACACACACAAAAAAATGTGTTGTTTAGGACCCATGGGTACAGTAGGGAGAGGACTTGTCATCAACAAGATATTGGGGTGGAGCATTTCATAGGACCAAGGAAGCAAACCCAAACCTGCTGTCACCTGGATTGGCTCTACTCCTCTCACTCCAGTGTGGGTCTGCACAGTGGCTGCTCACTCAAGAAACTCAAAGTTTTGCAAAAATCCTTGATGTTTGATCTTTTTTTTTTCCTGATTTCCATGGTTATGCTGGATTCTGAGCCCCCGACTGAGGTGCTGTTGGCACCCAATGAAGAGCACCTTGCTTTAGAGCATCACTCCAGGTCATCTTCCTCCAGGGTGCTGTGGCACCAGCACAACCTTGTCCCCACTGGTGTCAGGGGCTGTTCCCATAACATAACCTCACCACAGGATGGATGCTGGAGAACTGTAACATGGACTTCTCCTCGGCCAAGACTTCCTATCGCGGACAGCGTGGTTGCTGCTAGCTTGGAAGTCAACCTCATCAACTGATGTGTCTTGGCTGCCTTTGGGGCCTCCACACTTCGTGGGGCCACCTCTTATAGAAGAGCCCTTATGATTGAGCAGGGTGGGCTCGGGCCCACCAGGAAGGTGCTTGCCCGTGCCCCGCGCTCCCTTGTCCATCGTGCAGCCTTCTTTCTGCAAATACTACATCAAGAAATTACTTCTTAAATGACTTTAATGCTATTTTCCAGCCCAAGCTAATGAGCTATTTGTGTAATGAATCATAAATTACTTAGAGCAAGACCTCTCTTTTACTTAAATTGGGTAAAAAATATGTGGTTTCTCTCGTCCATGCTGCTGGCTCTGCCCATAAGGCCGTAGATATTTTCATCTTAGGCCTTAAGTGTGCACAAGCCCTAATTGTGCAAATAAACCTGCTATTTCATTAGATGAGTTCTGTATGGCCTGTTTCTCATAGATATTTCCAGGAACATTAATTCATAGAATTTAATCTGATTAGCATCTGCTTAGCAGAATTTTTAATCACCTATAATAATAATAAAAACCTTAAAGCAATAGCAGAGAGGTAGGTGTGTATTTGTCTTTGCTCTTCCCATTGTCCTCACAACCATCAACACTACACAATAATTCATGATATTTGGCATTGTTTCTTTCACATCTATTGATCAGATGGAAAAAAAAAACCCCAGATCTTGTTTGAATCTGATTCATTTAACCATTTTTGTAAAATTACCTATTATCAAGAGAGGGTGTTTTGAAGCAAGTGCTTCAGTCTCCTTGAGTCAAGATACATCTGTACTGCTCACTCCTGTGACACAAATATCATTAAGCCCATGTCTCCAATAATTAAATGCCTGCTGCATGACACCTAAAATCATATTTGTTGTCAGATATGGCACAGGGTACAATAGTGATAGATTGTAGCATAAATTTAGTGTAAAAGTAACCATGCTGCAGCAAAGAAATTTGCCTTTAGACTATCATTCTGGTTGTATGTTTGACTTCTTGGTTAACTGTCTATAAATATATATGTCATACAACATGCCAAAGCAAACAATGCCTGCATTATCGGAGGTCCTGCTCTGCAGTAAAACTGTACAGAGCAGTTAAAAGCAAATGCAATTAATTGAAGACAGGGCCGGCTCCCATACTTCTCCTTTAACAGATTTAATACATTTAGTAAATCCTTCCTCTAATTCTATTGTGTTGCAGAATGCAAAAATCCATTACGGTAATCACTTTAAAGTGTCACCGCAGCAGAAGTTCTGCGGGCAGCTTCTGGAGGGAATTTAAATACAAGGGGAGATGTTCATTGTGCTTTCCACAGCTCCCTTGCTCTTCTCCATGGGAATGGCCACATTCCCAGAGACCATCACTAGGAGCTGAGCATGCCGCTGGGCTTGCTCCCATCGTGTTCCTACTGGGTGCAATGGGGCTTCTGCACCTGAGCGTTTTCTATGCATTAAACTCCTTCCGCAATTCAGTGGCAGCAAAGTTTCCCCAGGCTTAATTAGGGCCCAGTTGCTATATATAGTGTATGAAATAATAAGCACTGACCTGCTTTCTTGTCGGCCTTGGTGAAGTTGTGTGCCGCTGCACCACGCGGTTGCAGGATACTACGAAACCAAAGCACTTCAAGCACAAGTCCAGTCTGCGGAGATAAGAATGTCTATGCAATAAATATAGTCAGTTTGTGATAGGAAAGATGTTTTTAGCAAGATCAATGCTTTTCATGGAGTCACAGAAATGCAGAGGTTGCAAGAGATCTCTGCAGATCACTAGTCCAACCCCCCTGTTCAAGTGCGTTTTCCTGTGCATGCATGTAAATATTTATTTTAATACTTCATTAGGAAAACCGAACAAAATCCTGCATTGGTACCACATTTGTCCCTATTCAATCACTTTATTTGGATGAGCCCAGCCAGGTTCCCTGTAAACTGATGCAATGTGACTGTTGGCCATGCCACAGTTCATGGGGACTGTAGTCCACACGCCCTTGCTGGACAACATCTCCCATGCCGCACTGTGGTCTCTCCTCTGATGTAATGCTCTGCTTGTCACACCTCTTCCGCATAACTTTCTTTTCTCGTTTCTTCTCCTTGCTTCCACTCCTGCCTCCATGCTTTCCTCCTTAGCTTTCAAGTCTGCTCTCCATAACGCTGTTTCTCTCTCCACAGCTCAGCTGTTTTTGGTTTGACTTGTCCCACCACCTCTCCAGGAGGTCAGGATTGCTGGTGCCTTACACTCTGAGCATGAATTTTAGTTGTTTTCTTTCTAAAAGCAACAGGAAAGCATTTTCCTTGGATATCTGGGTTTGCAGGCCCAAACAAGTGCTTTCTTTACCTACCATATGGGAGCCGGGAAGGAGTATGACCACACGGTGACTGCTCCTTCTCTGCAAAAACAAAAGAAACAGCTGGAAATAGCCTTGTGTCCCCAAAGTCTCCCCACCGCTGGTCCCAAAGCTGTCACATTTTCCTCCTCTGCTGGAACCTCTCCCGTTGCTGCTGCTGCTCCTGGCCAGGGATAATGAGTGCTGGGTGGGAAGAGCCCATGTTTGATGTGCTGACCTGCCCTGTCAGTCACCCTGTGTTGGTATTGATTAGGTCCCTCTCTCCCACATGGGGAGGCAATCATCAGGTCTTTGAACCACGCGTGGGCCACTGTGGATGCTCTGTGGTGAAGCGCCCGCTCCAGGCTGCAGCTGCAAACGTAGCGGTGCGGGGACTCTGCATGGACATCATCCCTGTCTCATTTGCAGTCCCATGTGGACAAAGCACCAACAAAACACTCTTCTTCCCCAGTGGGAGAGAGGAGGGAGCTGGTTCTGCAGCACCAGCTTGGCGTAGCCCATTGAGTGGCTCTTCCCAGCTTTATGAAATTCCCTGGGCCTGGCTCCTCCTCAGCATCTCCACTTGACTGCTTCTTTCACCCCATGGCCAGTGGTCCAGCAGGAAGCTGGGCAAGTCATCTCATTGCCTTGCTCCACCATGTCCCCTCTGTGATGGTGCTTGTGGGGCATGTCTCTTGCGTGTTCCTGTCAGAGCGAGGGGTGAGCATCACTACCAGGGCAGTCTCCCTCTGCTCTGAGGTGGTAGGACCCCAGATACATCACTGGAATGGCTGCACTCCCGTTGTTTGTCTCTGGGAGAGGTGGGAATGTCTCTGCAGTGCAGGCCTGAGGGAAAGGTGGGCAAGGACCCAGAGCTCTGGTTGCAGCCACCTGCAGCTGCCCTGGACCTGGGGCTGAGCTGTGCACTGTGAGCAGCGGCAGCGCAGCGCGGGAGGGAGCTCTGCTTTCCCCCTCTTGAGGGGACCCGCTGGGGGAGGAAATGGCATCTCTCTTTCTCTCTCTCTTTTTTTTTTTTTTTGTCTTGCAGACATGGAATTAAGTGTTTTTTCCTTGGGAAGGGTGAGTTGAAGGTCAGGGTGTAAACTGCCTGCTGCACTTTGTGCGGAGGGATCGATACTCTGGCCACCCACCTTTGCAAAGCCCTCACGGGGAGAAACCCTGAAAAGCAGGAGCCGAGAGTGGTGAAAGGCATCAGCTGCCTTTCAGGGGGCTCCTTCCCTCTCCCGTCTGGAAATTGGAAAGAAACGGATCGATTTTTTACTCTTTTCGGGGTGAGGGGAAATTGCAGAATGAAGATGACTTGAAGGAATTAGATGGATGGGAGTAACTGAAGCTCATCCTCCACGGGGGAGAAAAATGCAGTGAAAATGACGGTGTTAGCTATCCGTCCTTCCCTCAGTGTTTTTATATGGAGGTCCATCACCGGAGCACCTGGGCTCCAGGGTTAATGCAAGCCCTGCTAATTCAGGTGGCTGCTCATCTTCGATAACACATCACAGCTAATATTCACAAATGGTAAAAAATCTGGACTCGCCCCTGGAAGGGCCCAGGAGGCAGGTGAGCCATTTCTCAGGCCCTTGGCTACTCCATAGCACATTTGTATTTGTGACAGAGATTTAGCCAAAATGAGGATTTTGTAAGGAGTCGTTTTTACAAGGGGCAGCAAGTTAAGGTGTCAAAGAGGTATGAGGTGGTCCTGTGCTCGAGGATGGGTGGCCTAAAGCGTGCGCCGTGTGTGCGCGGTGCCGTGCGGGTCCCGTGGCCGTGTCGGGAGAGGCTTGCGCTAGGTGCAATCCATCAGCCGCCGTCCCCGTTCTTGCTTCCCGGGCTGGGGACGAGCGGGGCCTTTGCCAAGCGCAGGATTTCCCTGGGGAAATCTACTGGGCGGATTTGGCTGCCGGCCACTGTGGGTGGACACCCCTGCCCTGGAGGCCAGGAGCCTCCTCGCGCAGGGCAGTGTGTCCCTGGGGAGGCAGCCACCGGTGTGTCCCGTGCGGGTGCTGGGGGGCTGCCTGGCTTCGCACTTGTGCTCTCCCGGCCAGGGCTCCATGGCCATTTCTGTCCGGGAACAACCATGTCCCGCAGCAGTGACGGGGCGTGATCACGGTCCTTCCAGACAAATCCCCCTCAACCGTAAATAAATAATCCTGCAAGCTCCTCCTCTGGAAGACGGTGCTCTCTGAAGTGTTAGGAGTTACACAGGGTACTCTCACGTGCATTTTTCCCCACTTCTTTTTTTTTGCTGTAAGAATTGCTTTTCACTGATCAGAAGATACATTCTTCAGCGAGATGTGCCTGTCCACCTGCCAGCAGCATGGCCAGTAGTTGTTGGTTTGAAGGTCCACCTCCTTTCTCAGAGCTGTTGAAGCTTCATGGGAGGAAGGCTGGGGAGGCACAGACAAGTCACAAGAGCCACTCTGAGCTGCTGAAAAAAGCTCACCTGGAAAATCTGGGAGGTTGGGTAGACCTGGGGTGACTGCATAGTGTTGGTGTTGCACTGCGTAGTGCTGGTGTCTGCAGGGTGTCCCACACATGAGAATAGGTTGCCCAGAGAGGTGGTGGTAACCTCTTCTCTGGAGGTCTCCAACACCCATTTGGATGTGATCCTATGTGCTGTGGTCTGGATTACCCTGTGTGTGAAGGGGTGTTGAACTAGGTGATCTCCAGAGGTCCCTTCCCACCTCAACCATTCTATGATTCTGGGGTGTCCTATCTGCAGGGAGTCCCATCTATGGGGCCTCCTTTCTATGGGGCCTCCCATCCATGATGCCTCCCACCCGTAGGACCTCCCATCCACACGATTTCCCTCTTATGGTGTGTCCCATCCATAAGGTGTCCCATCCGCAGGGCATCGCATCTCCCAAGGTCACCCGGCACATTGTCACATCCCAGGCTCCGTTTTAGCCCCTGCATCTCCCACTGACGGGACTTGAGACAAGAGACAACCTTCCCTCTGCCGAGCAGTTATAAATTCGCCGCGTAGCAGATTTCGAGCTGATTGCCTTTTCTCATGTTGTCCCTCTGCAAATGAGGCTTTTCACCGATGACAGATAGAGCTGCTCCTCCGAAGCATAAATCCTGGGCTAACACAATGTACTGCCACAAACTACTTAACAGTTTGGATTCGCAGCCAGCCGGGCCCGGCTTCTGCGGTGACACGGTGCCTTGCAGAGCCTCCTTAGCCAACGTCGCTGTCCCCAGGCCAAAGCCCCAGTGCGTGGCTTCCTTATAAACCCTCCTGGCCTTGGGCCGGGCAACAAACTCAGCTCCAGAGCAAACACGGTGGCCAAAGGGCCTCCAGTCTGTCCTACACAAGCCCAAGCTAAGGATGGATTTCCACTCGTCCCTGTAATCCTAAATGCTTTTTTTTTGTTCACTTGTCTGATGCTTTCTTTTGCATCCGTGCTGCTCCTGACCCATTGGGGCATTGGAAATAGGGATGTCCATGCTGACCACTGCTGCAGCCCCAGTGCTTTTAACGCCTTTGGAAGTGCCCTTGGCTTTGGGAAGCCGCAGGAACACTGAGCAGCAGCCGCATGCCGTGAGCACCCGCGGCTCTGCAGCTGAAGCAGAGCACTGAGCTCTGTGTTTCTTCTCATTATAATTTACTGCCATCATTTATACGTGTTTCACCTTTTATTTATCGTTTGTGTATGCTGTCTCCAGAGGGCTGCCTGGTACTGTTAATTCCGGGGGCTGTTTTTGCTGGTTTTCAAAGAGCTTTCCCTGTGTTCCCGTGGCAGCGGGTGCAGTGTTTGCAAGGCAGAAGGCACGGCATTTGCATGGCAGGGGGCACTTGGTTAGGTCCTCTGTGTCCTACTTTTGGTATGTGAAGCCTGTTAAGACCAGGGTACAAGAGCTTTGCAATTACTTTGTAGTGGAAAAGTGGATGGAGAACCAAGCTGTTTCCACTAAATAAAAGGGAAGAGTGAGGAAAATCTTGGGAAGAGGATGAGATTAATTCCCACTGGTAGCATGGCACCCTTGTCCCATGTGGGCACGAGCTCTGTGCAGGATGTGGCTCGGGTCGGGTCCTGGGGTAGGAGCATCACTCGGGATGAGCTGGAGCCGGAGCCGTGATTTCCCTGGTGTTTCAGCAAGCTCCCTTCTCCAGAATGGGACCATGAGGGGGAAAGTTTGCAGAAACGGCCCTTTCGGGCGCTGCGAGCTCCTTGGAGAAGAGGCGCGCGGCCGCGGGGCTGATGCTCGCCGCGCGCTCCCCGATGAGCAGTAAGTCTCTGCAACAGTACTTACAGCCTGTAATAATATTACTGCTCGGGCGGCTACATGGTCCCTCAGTCATTTTTTCAATTAAAAAAGGACCAATGCTCTATTAACCTTTTGCCTGCTCCGCCATTCTTCATGCCGCCGCGGCACTGAGATTGCAAGCCATGTATTAAAAAAGGCATATATTACTGTAAACCGTCTCCAAGTTTTTTGTCATTAGAAAGATGAAGTATCATTTTTTCATTTAAACATATGAGACAGTTTATCAAATTCATAACCCCGGCGCTGGCTCGGGAATCTCTTTGTTAGGCGCGGAGCACAAGGCAGCGCTCGGGCTCGGCGCGGGCGCGCGGGAGCCGCGCCGGGCAGCGCGGAGCCGAGCGGCAGCGCTGTTTGTGTTTGGGGCCGTGGGTTATTGATATTTCTGACAGCCTTGCCGATAGGGAAAGACGTATTCTGCTCACAGAATACTCTGGCAGGGAATGGCGACAGCTCGAGGAAATAAATAAATACGTCTATTTTAATCAAGAGCAGGGAAGGGATTGGGGCGCGTGCTAATTAAGAATGGGAGCGCTTTTCCTCCTGGGTGTCCCTGTCCCTGGGGAGAGCTGGGCACGCTGCAAAAGCAGCGGGCACGGCAGTGTTTGCACGGCAATGGGCACAGGGCTGGCAGGACTGGGCTCGCGCGGTGCAGCCGCAGGGACAGCGGCGCAGCTCAGACCCGGCAGCGGCCCCGGCGCAGACCTGGCTCCGCTGGAGCGCTGGAAAATATTGAGCTAATTGGGAAAATTGATCCTTAATTCTGCGGAAAAACACAAAGTCTGGTCCGGGGCACGCAGCCTGCGAGGCTGGGTTTTCCTTCTGTTTAACAATTGGTAAATGACCGAGAGCCTGTGTTTGGTTACTTAATACTTTCCATGGCTTTTTTTTTTTTTTTTTTTTTTTTTTACTTCCCATAAATTAACTACAAAAATTTGGAGAGGATATTTTTTCCCTACAGAAACGGGGAATACAGAGCTGTGTGAGATCCTGATTTGTGCGTTGGTGTTTTGCTGACACTGTTATACCCGTGTTTTCACCCGGTATTTTATTGCTGGTCCTTCTCATTGCTGTAAATCTGCGCTGGCCTCTTCCGTGCTGATTTGCAGCATGAGGAAATGGACCCGTATTAAGCAACATCGTTTAGCCCTATGACCATTTCCTTCTCCTTTAACGATGCAAACTTAATTTTTGAATGCCTATTCTTAAATATAGACGGCAGCGGTGCTGGAGGTGGTGGCAGTAATGGTGGCAGTGGTGACTAGTGGTGTTAATGGTGGTGGTGACAGTGGGGGCGGTATCAGTGGCAGTGGAGATAGCAGAGGATAGAGGGGGGGTCTCCACAGGTACCTCCGAGCCAGTCTAGCCAGAGGAGCCCCACAGACCCCTGCCTTGGGCTCCAGCTGCTGGCTGATGGAGCCATCTCCAGGTCAGGTATTGGAAGATGGGTGATGCAGATCCTGCTAACAGGATGCTTGTGTGGCTGCCTGGACAGCCCTTGGCTGCTCCTGCACCGCAGAGGTGGCTTTGGCCGTGCTCGTGTGCCCCGCGGCCGGGAGCACCACGCACAGTGGGGACCACGTGGCAGTGGAGACCCTGACAGGAGAGAGGAAGCTCCGGAGTCTCCCGGGAGCCTGAGTGTGCCCAGTGCTCGGCCCAGTGAAGGGATTTCCTCCCATAAGGAAGAGCAAGAGGAGAAAGCAGGCACAACGGCCTCGTTCCCATGCGGCTCTTGGGAAGAGGCTCCGACCTCGCTCCGGGTCCCCGCTCCGGGTCCCCGCGCACAGAGGAGGGAGGATGGGAGTTTATTTGTAGCAAGGGGCTCCCCACAGTGCTGCTCATGCTTTGCAACGTTTCCTATGCCCCAGACAGTCACAGTCCCGACTGAGGGCCTTGGTTTGATCTCCGAGTGGCCGCTGCTTCCTCCAAGCTCCATTTTCACACAGATAAAGCGAAGAATTTGTGCACCAAAAGAGCAGCATGCTGTGCTCTGATGGTGACTAGCATCTTGTTACTAGAGCCTGCTCTTAAATAAGCATGTACTAGAGAGACCTGGATGCTTCAGTTCGATTTTCCAGACCCACAAATAATGGTTTACAATACATTGTTTGCTAGAAATTACCCGGAGCTCAGCTCTTCTGAGATCGTTCTGCCGTACAGCAGAGAGACCCTGTTGCAATCAATAGGTTTTCCATGGTCTCTGACTGTCCACTGGCTATTATTTTGCGGGTTTTATTTTGCTTACAGTCCCAGCTGCATCGATACAAGTGTTCAAGCTGCTCCTGGGCTTAATTGCAGCAGTGGTGATTGGGGGTTCTCATTTGCTTGTTTGTTTTTGAGGTCTCTCACTCTCCTGGCAAGGCTGCAGTTTCCTGATCCAGGGGAAGGAGACAGGGGACAGATAGGGAGTGAGAAACCAGTTGTCTGCATCTTGTCCTGATTCCTGCTATGCAGCTCCCACCACTGCATCTGCTCCTCTCCACAGCCCCATCCCATCCCTTGGAGCAAGGGGGGACATGTGGGGACAAAAAGCAGGGGATATTTTGAGAACACCATGCCCGTACAGTGCTGCTTACTGAGGCAGTGCTGCTGAGTGGCAGAAATGCACGTCTCCATCCCAAAGGAGGAGTCTGCGGAAGGACGGATAACATGCAGCGTAATCTCGGATTTGGGCAATATTTACATATATATTCTTCCCAAGGGTGTGTGAAATGCCTCAAATTGAATATGCATCAAACCAGGCATTCTTAAACACCGTAAATGGGGAGGTAACTCGATATGGATATTGCTCCTGAGGTTTTCATATTGCAACACTCTGAGGTTCCTAGATCCATCATTTGTAAAAGGTCTCTTAATTTTCACCTATTAGTCCTGTCCTGTGTCTGATAGCGGGGGTCTGTGTGAAGGTCCATTTCCAAAAGGCTCCTGCCTTGCTGGGAGGCACCAGACCCCCGCTGCCCCTGCAGCAGTTTGTTCTTATGGCTTTAATTCAGGGTCTCTTTTCCCAGGGGGTTCACCTGCCTCTGCTTTCTGTAGCAGCCCAAGGATGCCCCGATATCCCTTGCTGCTTTCCTGTTCTCCATGCCTTCGCTCAGAGCATCTTTCACCCCTTTCTCGATAAGCTCAACACATCAGGCTCTTTTAGACTCTGCCTGTGCTGTATATTTTTGGCTTGCAAGTGATTTTTATGGCAATTTTCTCTTCCTTGCCCGCTTTCTCAGCATCCCTCGGAGCTGTAAGTACCACAACAGGCTCTAGCGCTGCAGTGTCTGCCTACAAGTGCCACACGCAGAGCTGGGAGCCACTCAGCCCCTCTCGCCCCCAGCGCTTACACTTAGCCAGGGCTTCCATTAGTCCGCTTTTCCACAGCAGCTTTTGGGGTATCATGTTCCATTATTTATTCCAGGATAAATACTTAAGAGCTAGATGCTCTTGCACGCTGCTCTTCGGCGGCGCGGTGTCCGGCGCGGCGCGCTCCAGCGTGACGCCCGTCGCCCGGGGCCGTGTTAGATGGGCTGCGCTGGGCAGCCCTGCGGTACCGTGAGAGCTGGGCTTGCCCTCTCACTTCTCTTCAGGCTCCGCACTGCATTTCTTACCAAGACACTGATGAAAATACTGCCGTCCAGCCCAAACCAAACGCAGACTTCGCCTTCAAGGACACCTTCCCAACAGCTACTTACTGCTCTTTTTTCTCTTCTCCATTTAACAGTGTTTTTATTGCTACTGCCCTACACTAATATTTTAGCCAGTGCCACGTGGGACTAAGTAAAATGCTTTATAACAAGCCTGACCCGAGCGCGCTCATTAGCTCCCGGGACCAGCTCCGTGTCACGAGGCACGAGGGACGCACAGATGCCACGTCACAGCCAGCAGCAGTGCCCTTGCTCTCGGGGCACTGGAAATGTGTGATGCCATTCGGGGCTATTCTGCCCTGTCTTGTGCATGCTGCGCTTTGCAGCTCCACGCCCCGTGCCCTCTGGTGCCCAGAATCCATCCGCTGCCACTCACTTCCACCCGCCGGCTCACCGCGCCGATCAATGCACCCAGAGGAAATTTTATTTACTTTTCCTCCCGTGTGGGGAGATGCTGCAACCAATATCCCCAGCAATAAATTTAACCCAGGCATTCACCAGGACTGGGTGTGCTGCAGGGAGAATCAGTGCACACAGGGCGTCCTGGAGCTCACAGTGAGCATGCACAGGCTCTCCCCAAGCTTGCTGTGAGCACCACAGGGCATCCTCAAGCTCGCTGTGAGCACACACAGGGCACCCTGGAGCTTGCTGTGAGTACTACAGGGCGTCCTCAAGCTCACTGGGAACACACACAGGGTATCCTGAAGCTCACTGTGAGTGCGCAGGGCATCCTTGAGCTCACCGTGAGTGCACACAAGGCATCCTCGAGCTTGCTGCAGGGGCGCACAGGGCTTGCTGTTAACACCACAGGACACCCTGGAGCTCTCTGCACTGGATTCAGGTGTCCTCACGGCGCTCTGCACCGCAGCAGCACGGGAGCAGCTAGGAGGGCACACGAGGAGCACAGAACCTGCAGGGGAAGCAGTCCCCTCTGGAGCTGGCAGCGCTGCAGTCCCCCTGCAGCCTCTGCATCCCGCGGTGGCCCCGGCCAACTGCCCTTGCAAAGCCTCTTCCCAGCCCCTGCAATTGCTCTGCTGCAGCTTTCCAGCCCTTTTCCTAGCAGGACCACCTGTACCTGGAGCCTATGGATGCTTCTGTCCCTTCCCTGGCACCAAGGGCCCCGGCCACTCTCCATTTCCCCATTTTAGTCACATACCCCATCCTCTTTCTGGGAGATTACTTGGATTAACAGGACTTTCCATATCAGCTGTAAACTCCCTGCGTCCATCAACAGCTCCTCCCTCTAATGAACCCGAGCCCACCTTTCGCAGCCTGGCTTTACACCTTTTATCCCCAAGATATCCTTCCCCGCGGCATCCTCTGACCAGCAGGTATCCCGGATCCCCACGTTCCACGGAGCCTTGGGGTTTCACTCGGGCTCGGCTGCTCCCCTCCTTCCGCTCCTTCCTGCCTGGATTTATTATTCGACGGTGATTGTGTTGAATTGCATTTGAAATCAATTAGCGCAGGTACTTCAAGATGAATGTCTGCGCTCTGGGAAAGGGTGATGAAAACATACCATTTAAATAGAAATCAATTTCCCTTTCATGTATTTCTTCCTCGCTGCTGCCCCAAAATTAATAGTTTTTAGATATTTGTGTGCAAAGAGGGAACTTCTCTCCCGTAAAGCATGCCCTGTCCCGCGTGCCGGCTGGACGCAGGGCATGCCGCAGCCTGGGATCTCGCACACAGGAGAGGATGTTCCGTCTGAGCCAGAACGACGGGGTTGGGAGCGGGGAAAACCTCCTCCTCCCTCCTCATATTTTAGTGACATCACGAGCCGTTTCTCCATGGGAAACCGTTTAATTCCGGCAATTGTAAACACGGGAGCAGCAGCAAATGGGCCCCAGGCAGCCACAGCATCTGCCGTTCCCTTGTGGCTCGATCCCTTTCACAGACCCCAACGCGCCCGCTGCGCTAGCGATGGGCAGGGGTGGGAAAAGGGGGGCACGCAGGGGTGAAGCCACTGGATTTCGAGGGTCCCCCGAGCATCCCCAGGTCCAACATGCAAAATCCCATCGGAATTCGAGAGCTCCCAGGGAGCCAGCAGATCTCCACAGAGCCCAGAGACCCGACTCAAAGCCAGCGGTGAAGGTCTGGATCTGTGCTCCTAGCCTGGGTTTAGCTTGGATGATACCACTCAGGCTATTTCCCGACCACAAAACCCCAACTATGTTCTTGTTTCGCTCTCACAACCTTAGGCTGTCCCATTAAAATGACATAATATGGACTAAGGGCCAAAGTCCAAGTAGTGTAAAAGGCAGATTAAAAAGAACAAAAACATGTATATTGTGGTAACATTTCCTGGGAAATGGTGGCCCAAGGATTCCCTCTGGATTGCCCAAGGAATCTTTCAGAAAAGAGTTTCTGTTGGGCTAAAATGCCCCTCCATATTTGTTTATTATTTTGCTTGCGAAGGTCGTTTCATATTGCCTGTCACATAGGTCAACATTTTAATATTCTAATCCTTGCATTTACTATCTTCCTTAGGCTATGGAATCTAATCCCTGAATTTAAGCCAGCATCTTTGCTCTTCATTTCCTACGGAGATATCACATCCTCGCCCAGCCTCTCTGCTGCATCCTGATCCCTTCGATCCAGTTTTCCATCAGTATGACGGTTATTAATCTCCCTGCATTGTTTTTCCTCACCATCTGCTTTGCAGCAGGAGTCCAGCGCTGCACCCGGACCAGGACCCCAGCACTAACCCAGGGCGGTGGAAATAGAGTGCACGGGAGAGGTGGATTCGTTTGTGTTTGGGGAACGCGGGGAGTTTTTGGACTGCTGGGCACCGCCATGGGCTGTCCAGAGGTGCCGTGGCCGGGGGGCTTGGGGACCTGTCACCAGCCAGGGCTGCACTATGAGACCTCCTCAGATCCCGTTCCACTGGAGCAAAGCACAGGAATCTCCTCCTGCCCGAACATCTTTTCCAAGAGCGCATCCAAATCCTGCCGCACTAACACGCGCTCGGTCGTTTATATTCCTCTAGTCACACTGAAGCACTGTTCTTTTTTTATTTTCACCATTATTTCAGTTTCTTAAAAAAAAAAACATAAAGAGACACCAAGATCCGCTCTGCAGTGCAGGTGCCTGGCTGCATAGATCAGTAATAAAAATTGTGTGAGCTTCTCCTTCTGCTTCTGCTTCTGCTTCTGCCCTGCAGTATTGATCACACCCGCACCTCCGCGCTCGGCTCCGCTGCCGCTGCCGCTGCGGCCGCTCTCCGACTCGGCCCAGCACTGCCGCCAGCCCAGCGCCCTTTTCCTCCCCGCAGCCTTTTCCTCCCCGGCATTCCCGGCTTCTCTGTCCCTTTTTACTGCTGTCGCCAGGTGCTTTCCAGATATGTGCGGCCTTTCCTCCCAGGGTGTCGTGCGGAGCAGCGATGGCTGCTGCTTTGGGTAGGAATTGCAAAAGCCTCGTGGTGAAAGGATGATTCTGCACAGTTATTGGGGCTGTACTTGTTTACTGGGGTTTTCCCTTAAAAATAAACAATAACGGGGTTGTAATTTTATAATCAGACCAATGGTAGTTAGAAGGTGACATATTAATAAAATGCTGAAATACAGTGTATTTTTGCCAGCAAGTACTCTCAGCCTTGGTTAAGAGCAAGCGGTAAGGCAGGACTTGAATATCTATTTGTCCCTGTCTGTTGAGCTGGGTCTGTGCTTGATGCATTTGTTTTCCCGCGACTGCAATCTCCTTTCCTGATTTCCTAATTCTTCCTCCTCTTCGCCGGGTTATTTGTTACCCTCTGCAGCCGGGCGCGGGCTGCTCTGCTCAGAAATCAATTCGGCGCCGGAGCTCCGGTCTCGGAAGAGCTGTGCGGGCAGGGCTGCCACCTTCCCGGGATCGCCCGTGACAGCGGATAAATCACCGTGGATTTTTTGCCAACATACCATATTTCAAACTCATAATCAGCCCGCTATCATCCTCGGGTTCCCTGCGCGGCCGTGCTGCCCCCTTCCCGCTCCGCGTGATTTATGTTCCTGGCGACTGACACCGAAGGCCCCTCTCTGCTCCTCCCGTGTCTAATTGCTCCTCGCTGCATTTCCGTAATTACCCTCCCTCCGACCTGCCCTCCCCTCTCCTGCTCCTTCCCGACTCCTCCGTGGCCTCGTCCCGCCGGTGCTCGCAGGGATGCCCAGCGCATCCCGGCGCAGGGAGCGCACGGCAGCGCCCGGGTGCCGTGGGACACCGCGGGTGCCAGTTGTGCCTGAGGGGTGCATGTGGGGTGCACGCCAACGGTCCTGCCGGTGGCACAGGGAGGGGAACGGCACCAAGGCCCTTTCCGAGCATCCTGCTGCCATGGAGACCCGCGTGGGAGGGAACAGGGAAGGCTGCGGGAAAAGCAGGCGCTTCTGAAACTGCAAGTTTTTGCTCTCCCTTTCTTCTCTCTCTGCTCCCGCCGACATCCCTGCTGGGAGCCCTGCTGCAGAAATCGGGATCTTCTGCAAAGTGGAAAAGAGGGCAGAGCCCAGCAGCGAGGTGCTCCTTCATGGCTAACGTGACTAGCAGTGAATTTATAGGCACTTACAGCTGAAGCCAGGGCTGCAATTGGGCTACCAGTACGTACGGGACAAAGCAGCGTGCGCTTAGCTGTGCTGGGATCTCCCACGGAGAGCAGGTGAAAGAACAGGGGGAAAGAAGGAGAAATAGGCCCAAAAAAGGGAAGTGCTACAGGCTCAGGGCTGTCCCTGCTGCGACTTCCCGCTGTGCCCGGCACAGTCCCGGCTCTCCGGAGGGTCTGGAAAGCCTGTCCTGGAGCGCTGCAGCCGGCAAGGCCACGAGCCCCCCAGGACATCTTCCTAATTAACAGGTGATGAATGTTGCTGCCCCTGATCAATAGAGTGGTTAGAGGGCATTGATTGGAGGGGTCTCTGTTTTGGGGGGCAGTTTTGCACCTCTTTGGAGCAGAAGACTCCCCAGTGCCCCAGGGGGAAGACCAAATCCCCGGCAAGGACCACAAAGGACATGAGCGAGGAGCGGGCCCTGCGCGCGGGAAGTGTCGTCCCCGGAGAGAAACCCAAAAAGGTGTTAGTTGGGAAGCAGCCTTTCCCGGAGCGGCGGCGCGGGCGCCTTGGCCGCGGCCCAGCGGCGCCTCGCGGCAGCCCCGCGCTTCTCGGAAGCGGCGGCTCCGGATCCGCTTCTCCGGAGCAGCCCTGCAAGCCTGGCAGGGAACCCTGCAGCGGGAGTGAGCGCGGCGACAGCGAGCACCCGAACACGCCGGGGCCGACACTCGGGGTGCACGCGTTTCCTTTGGGAGACACAGTGCAAAGATTTAATTATGATTCTTCCTTTTTAAAGTGTTTTAATAAGGAAAGGGCTCCAAGCCTGAGCTACCGCTGTGGTGATCGGCAGAAAACAAAAGGCAACCCAACAACTAAGACTGGGATCTTTCAAAAAGCTTTCAGACATTAAAACTGCTGGCATTTCACTTGGGTTAAGTACCTAACTCCCATAAGATCATGAAAATCCCAGCTCAGATTAATTTTTCAGATGTGAATTGGCTCAGAGTGAGGCCCGGCAGCAGCAGTGCCCGCTGCCCTGCTGTCACGAGCGGGATGCAGGGAGCTGCTCCGTGCGAGCGGGACCAGGCACTCCTGCAGTGGGCGGCTGCAGGAAAGCAAGGCCACCCTCGGACCTTCCCTGTCCCGTGGACCGGGATTTGCTGCTCCTGGTGACATCCGCTGTACCTTGCAGGTAAGCATTAGACTCAGAAATAGTTACTCTGCTGAAATGCTAATGCTGTAGAGAAGTTGTTGGGTTGAAAAGCTTGGACAAGAGCAGGAAATGCTGGAGAAGTTTTCTGACATGCTCACCCGTTGCTCATGGAACGGTTGGTGGTGATGTTCACACAAGCGGCAGGAGCAGGGTGGGCACCAGGGTGTTTCTCCAGAAGGACAGGGCTGGCTGGGGCTGGGGCTGGGTCATAACATCAGTTCTTCACCGCACTGTGTCCAACCACCTGTCCTCCTCATCTCCCTGCATCTTGAGGCGCTTTGTGCTGTGTCTGGGTTTTTATAACGTGCTGGCTCCCAAGCCACATGTTGAGGTCTCAAGGTGGAACCGGGTTGGCATCCCAGCAGGAAAACCAGGCTTCTCCCTTTGTGCTCGACTTCAGCTCAGCAAGAGTTGAGCTAAGGTAGCAGCTGCCCATCTGGAGAAGAACCAGGGTGTCTTCTAGAAAGATTTGGTCGACCTTGAGAAAGAACATGAAATTCGATACTAGGGAAGAGCAAGACTGGCACCTTCCTGGTAACAAGCGTGTCTGGTGTAAGTGGGGCTCACCGCTTGGCAAAACTGGAAAGGAAGAAAGGAAATCTCTGATTCTGCCATTCTGGCAGTGTCAGGTGCCCCCTAACAGATGACAAAAGGTCATGAATGTTTCAGCTGCGCTATTGTCAGCGCAGATGGGGAAACCAGACCCCAAAAGCTGATACCTGAAATCCAGGCTGTTTGGGTCAAATCCAGGCACTTGGCAAGTCCAGGACGAGTGGGGCAGTGGTAAAAGCCAGTGTGGGCTGCACTGGTGCACGGGACAGACAGAGGGCTGTGGATATTACATGGGCCTCATGAAGGTCTCGGCGGAGGGTGGTTGGGGGGCAGGAGCAGTGGGGACGGGGCTCCAGCTGTAACGTGGGCGAGCAGCAGCGATAACTTCTTTCTCCCATGCAGAGCATCATGAATAAGTTACCACCTACCCATCTCTTATTTGAAATGAATGCAGGGGCCCAGGCAGCCCTAAGGAACCAACAGTTTGGGTCCAACCTGCTGAGCCCCTCGGCTCTGTGTCACGTCCATCACTGGAGGTGACAACCCTGTTATCTGCCCCAGGTAAACGGCCCAAAGCCTGGTGGGGATCGGGCTCCAACCGCTGTCACATCCCTTCAGCAGGGCTGTCCCCTGCAGCCGTGGGCTTCCCATGCAGCAAGTGTAGTAAGTTATTGTTTGTAATTAACTCGATCAAGCAAAACTCCTATAAATCAATCGTGGCTTGGCTAATAAATAAATCTTTGATCAATTACTCTCTGCAGAACCTGCAGACAGCGGTCAGTACCTCTGATTTACCACTTTTCTTGTGCTGACTTGTAAGATCAAAGATTAATGTCACGGGGGACATCAGCGATCTGAATGCAATGCATTATTTAAAAACTTCAGAGATAATAAAATTTTTTAGGAGGCCGGTCCATTAGTTCAGAATCATATTGACATTTCTCCCACCGTATTAGAGTTTTGCTAATGATTTGGTATCCCCCCACCCCGGGCTCCCTGCTCCTTTTTCTCCGTCCTTTTCCCATCTCTCCTGGCGCGCGCGGCCCCGTGGGGGCGGATGAGGCGTCTCCTGGCGCGGGGACCTCTCCGCTCGTCCCGCGGGCCCCACGGAGCCGAACGGCACCTGCGGCTCATTCACTTCCTCCCGGGGGCCCTGGGGAGCCTTCGTGCTGGGGGTGGCCCCAGCTCTTGGCCTGGGCTCGAGCTGCAGCGCTGCACTGAGCCGCTCGTTCCAGGAATCCAGCGGCGCGCCGGAACGGGCCGCGCTCTCCAGGGACTCGCCCGAGACGCTTCGTTCGGGCTGGCGCGGAGCCGCGGAGCGCCGCGGTCCCTCCGGAGGACGAGGCCGCCGCCAGGCTCCGGTGATGCTGGAAGCGCCTCATTGCAGCATTAACCGGCAAAGCTTGGGCACCTGGTAAAACCCAGGAAACTTCCTGGAAATGGGAGAGGCAGAGGGAGCGTAGGCGCCGACCGCAGCGGTGCTGGCTCCGGGGTGCGTTTCCCTGCAGCGTTTCCCTGCTCCCAAGGAGCAGCCCCCAGGAGCTGCAGGGCTGCGCTAGGATCAAAGCGAGCTTTTCCATGCTGCCCGCGGCTCCGGAGCCAGCACCGTGGTGCCCTGGGGAGCAGCACCGGCTGCCAGGGAGCTCGGGGGCCGCCCGGCAAAGCTTTATTCGAGGCACTGGATAAACTCGCCTGAGCGCCCGCAGTGCCCCGGCAAGCCCGTGCAGGCCATTGGGGTGGGAATGACCTTGAGCGGGGAGCGCGGGAGAAGAGCCTGGCTGGAGCCACCCGCAGGGCAGGGACACAGGCTCCTTCCCGCTCCGCAGCGTGATCCGCACGGATGTGCCCTGGGGCGCTGAGGGGAAGGGACCTGTGCCTTAAGGATGTGCAAGGAGATGAAATGAAGATAAGCGTGTGCACAGAGACAAGCAGGGGTGAGACCCAACAGGCTTGGGTGTCAAGCGCAAGTCCAGGATGGGGATGGGGATGGGGGTGAGGATGGGGATGGGGATGAAGATGGGGATGGGGATGGGGATAGGGATGGGGATAGGGATGGGGATGGGGATGT
>JAVCKT010100751.1:0-28146 GCA_032273925.1 Rhynchotus rufescens | reverse complement strand
CCAGGTGCCACATGCTCTGAGTGTCCCAGACCTCTGGGAGGTTGGACTGGATGATCTCTAGAGGTCCCTTCCAACCTTGAATATTCTGTGATTCTGTGATTCTGTGATGTACAGTTCTGTGAAATGACCTTAAGGAATGATCCAGCAGCTACAGCCCCAGAAAATATTCCCCTGTTTTCTATATCCTATCTCTTAAATCTCTTTATCTTCTTCTCTCAGTCACCCTTGATTTCAGAAGACATTTCTGTCTCTTTTCCTAGTTCTCCTCCAAGATGGTTGAAGAGAGGCAAGTTAGATAGTTGTGGTAGTGTTGTGATAGTAGGATAGTAGGATCCCTGTCCATTGGAAGGAACTCATGTGAACCCAACATATGGTTGGGTTTCTGGAGTGTCATCAGGTGGCAGCAACTTCTTGTCACTCTTAGCCATGACTGCACCAAAGCAAGTATTTTTAGAAACATCTGCTTCACTAAACTGCCTATAGAAACAGTGCTCTTTGCTGATGTCATTAGCGGTCTCGATGCTGGAAGTGTTCCATTCCTCCATACACTCACTCCCTTTTTATCAGGATTAGTGCAGACTGTAGAGACTGTGATAAAAACCAGCTGTCTGAGATAACTGGCAGTAAAATATATGTGAATTAAGTGGTACTAAAATAGGAATATTGGAAGGCAGATCCGTGAAAATAAAGCAAGAACACTGGCCTTCTGAAAATATAGCTTCTTTTATAGCAAAATGGTTTTCATGCCTATTTGCTCTGATGGAAACTTCCTGGAGTAGATTTTATTTCTGGTATATGAATATAAGAGCTGCCACTGCTATGCCTTGTAGGAGTATTGCCTTGTCAATGCTGTTAAGTCCCAGTTGCCCAGTTTTCCAAATGGTTTAGTTGCAACATCTTTAGTCTTGGCATGGAAACATCCACCTGGTATTCCTTCAAGTCCACTTGACAGGCCACTTATAATCCATACTTATCAGCTTGTAAATGAGGATGCTATGGGAGATGGTGTCAAAAGCCTTACTAAAGTCACATGAGATAACTATGTATGAAATCACTATGATAACAATGTATGTCTATAACAAACCAACATTTTTCTACCATCTTCTGGTAGACAGGTGTAGAACACAACCTAAAAAAAGAAGCTATGTTTCATTGACTTCACAATATTTTTTCCATCCATCTAGAAAGACTGATTAGTCTTTCACTTGTCACAACTTTTCACCTTCCATCATGCATCTTTAAAAAAAAAAAAAATCTGCCTTTGTGTAGTTGAGGACCGCAATTCGATCTCCCCTTAACCTTCATTTCTAGAAATTGAATGAACACAGCTCTCTGTTTCTTGCTATGCATCATGTTCTCCAGCCTTGTTGTGCTCTTCCTAGACTTGCTGCACTCCCTCCAGGCTGTCAGTATCTTTCTTGTACCTCCCAGCCCCAAACTGATTGCATTACTTCAGATGAAATGTCACAAGTGATGAATAATAGAGAATGATTACTTCCTTTAATGTGCTGGCCTCTTCACTGCTGCAGCTGGCTCTGCTGTTGGCATTCATCACCACAAGGGCACACTGCTGAATTCCTGTTAAACTGCTTGTCCACCAGGATCTCCAGGTCACTTCCTGCAAAGCTGGTTGTTAGCCAGTTGTCTCCCAGGCTGTGCTACAACATGAGTTATTCCTGCCCAGCTGAGGACTCTGCATCTGTCTGTGTGGAGCTTCATGAGGTTGCTGCAGCCCACTTCTCCAGCTTGTCAAGATCCCCCTGAAGAGCAGACCTGCCCTCCAGCCCATGGACAGGTCTCTCTCCTTTCCAGAGTGTTCTTTTGCCTTTTTCCCCCTTCCTACAATTTTAGAGGCATGAAGGTTCTGGAAAAGTGCATGAGGTTGCACATCACCTTCCACCCTCAGAGCTGCAGCCACTGAGGCTGCCAGTGCTCCATGGCTGGTGCTGGGCTGTGGATGAGCCCGCTGGGCAGGCAACTTTGGAGGCACTTGGGTCACAACCCGCCGTGAGGTACCTGGGGTGATGAGTACAGTGGTTAGAAAAAGAATGGGACTTATGGTGATTACAGCAATGGAAGCCCCTTTGGAGGGAACACTGGGAGGGAAATGTGTCTTCCTGATGGTCTTGGCATGCTCAGGCATGTGATTTGGCCTGAAGGCTCTTAATTTTGAGACCTCAGACAGAATATACCAGATGGTACACTGCTTCATGCAGCTCTACTATGAAGAGCCTGGTAGTGGATTTACTGGCACAGAACTACATATGCCATGGATTCAGCTAAGTGGAATAAAAAGATTTCAAACCAACCCACTTCTGAGAAAGGATGGATGTATGAACATGAGGGTGCTGCTGCTGCACGAGAACTATGGCCACCTCTTTATGTAGGGCCACGAAAGCGGCTTGTACCACATTATTGCAGTGGCTGTTCCTCAGCTGGAGGATAGTGGTCACCACAGGGCCACGACATTGGGAATGGCAACTCTGAGGAAACCTGAAGCTGGAGATGATCATAATAACGGTGACTGTCCGGCCACAGACACTGCCATCAGGGAGCCCATCCAGAACCCCTTCCAGTCTGCAGGTGAAGCCCATCGGTACCACCAAGTCAGGCCACCATTCTCCTATGTAAAGCCGCCTGTTTTTCCATCATATCTTGTCTTAATTAACTTATTAATTATAAATTATTGATATTGTATGAATTCTTAAATCATAATAACATGTGCAACATAATATTTTAATATTATAAGATCTTACTATTTTACAATAAAATCAAAGCAAGTTGACCAATCAAAGACAAATTCAATGTTCTGGTTTACTCCAGTAAGGAGAGCCAGCTTAAATTAGAGTTCAGAAATTATGCCATCTGACTTGAAGACCTTTGGAGTGCCTGAAAATTGAAAGTGATGCTTACATAATATAGAAGCTGGAAATTTATGATGGAAATAAATTCTTAAACTTGTAAGCACCTAGAGTGGTTACTAAGGAAGCACTTACATAGTGTAATTGGTATGTTGTATATAATAAAGATTCATACATCTGGCAAGTGATACTATTGATACAATATTTCTTCTACATCAAAGAAGTGAGCTGACCCACATGATAAATAACCCTACAAATAACAAATAAATAAATAAATTTGCAAACCTGCATTAGGGCAGTGGTTGGTATTTAGCACTTCACCACACAAAAATGGCCTGGTACAGCAATGAGGGCAATGTGAGGGCACCTTCAAGGCCACATTGATGTAAAGAAAAAGGTATGTGGAACTAGGGATGTGGAAATTTGTGACTTAATTTGTTAATTTGCTAGGATAATGTGATTAAGGTCCTGATCACAAAGCACTTAAACATACTTTACTGTTTACTACCATCCCAAAGTAGTCACCTTGGGTTCATTGCACTTTTATGTAGACAAATACTTCCAAAGTATGTTCTTTGCATCTTAGTGAAACTGTATTAAATAATCCTGATCTTTCTGCTGTGCTCCTTTAGACAGAATAGCTTTGTGCCAAAGCAAAAAGGAGTGAGCAGTTCATCATTTTGGATCAAAAAGAAGAAAAACAAATGAACTAATATTACCTAGGATGAAAAACAAATTCAGTTTTCAAACATTTGTTTTACTAAATGAGGGCAGGTGGAGGAGCAGATGTGTGTATCATTTAGTCTTTAAATATTAGGTTATACCTTTCTTTCATCAGCACTCATCAAGCATCTCTTGTTTTTGGCTTATATATTCTTCTTGAGAGGATGTATTTGGACTGTGCCTAGCACTAAAGGGCTCTTGATCTTAATTGGGTCCTTTGGCTGCTATAGTAATCTAATCTATTAAAGAACAAGAGACTGTCTCTTAGGACTGTCCTAAGAGACTGTCAGGAATATCAGCAAATCAACAAGGACATTTTAAAATGTCATTAATGTCAGTTAATGTTCACGTATTGTTTGAAAGACCAATATTATTATGAAGAATTAGAAAATAAAAGTAGCAGAATGTTATTAAACTTAAAAAAATATATTCTGCTGTTCTGCTTGGTAAGTTTAATATCAGCAATTTATGGTTTCATAGTCTGTGTTCTCCTGATAATGTATTTGATAGTAACTTGGTAGGAGTGTGTGGATGTCTACTGTCATTTCTATTTATCCTTTCCATCACCAGTGACCTACAAACTGTAAACATATAATCCTTGAGGGGATTCATATTTTAGAATGAAATAATTCCCCATGTATGGAAACACAAGGATGCTGTGATGCTCCTTTGGATTTTTAGTATTTTTTTGTTGTCATAATGGTAAAACTTCTGTGGGGGTTGAGAATGGTAATAGTCTATCTAACTCTTATTTTCGGTAACAGAATATCCATAAACTTTTGTTTCCCTAATAATATACAACTTAGAACTATTTTTTTTATTACTCCTCTTCCAGTTTAATGGAAGATTTAATGTGACTTTTTATAAAAATCTTGAACTGCTTGAATTTGGATATTTTAAACAACTTCGGCCTCTTGTACCTCCTTTATTTTTTACTTTCTATGTCCAGGAAAAAGAAATATTTGTGAATTGTCAGATTGCTGACAAGGACTGACCTACATAGATTCTGCAAGGTTGTAGGCATGAATCTCCTGCTCTTGCTATGACCATTGCTCAGCATTCAGATTTCAGCTAATGACAGAGTCAACTAACATAGAGTTGCTTGACAGCAGGGGAGCTGGGGCTGTTATCATCCATCTTATAATCTTGCATTTAAGAAACTGTCATGCAGGCAAAGGCAAAATGTTATACCTACATTGAAATAAGTAACCCAATACAGTGCTTTAAGGATCTCATCCTGTGTCCTCTTTCTTGCTGTTTAGTTACATTAAACCTCTAAGATCCTAGGCACTGTAGCAGAAAATTCAATCTGGGCAATACAGAATTCATAGAATTCAGAAAAGGAAAGAAATACATATTACTGAAAAGCTAAGCAATGATAGTAAAAAAGATTATCTCTAAATTGCAGCTAATAAAATATTGAAGTATATGCATATGTCATTCTGCATCCTCACTGTCATAAGATGTGAATTCCTATAACTGTGTCCCATCTTTCAAGGTCTTATCTACATTAAAATACTCTTAGTATAGTTTAAACTGCCCTGGCCCATGTACACAAAGCAGTTTGTTAAATCAGGCTTGAACATGCTCACCTTATCTAATATCTGCCCATCCTCCAACATCCTTCCCATGTTGTTTTCAGATGGCTACATAAGTTTTCTTATAGCTCATTTAACTGGGAAAGAAGCTTGAGCACTGCAGTGAGGCTGTACCCATAGCACAGATGGGCAAGAACAGAAATAGCACAGATGTGAGGATTTGAGGATATGTTAAGTGCAGGGCCGTAAAAGACATCCCTCCACTGTGTAGACATAGCTTCTGCTCCAACCTGGGCAATCACACTGGTGTGAATTTCCTCACAATAAGTGGGGCTTCCATCTCCCTATTTAATGATTTTGATTCTATATTTCTGGTACCTCAGAACATTTTTTCCCTAAATTCCTGTTGCAGTTTGATGAGGGGGCAGCAAATTTGGTAGGAGATAAATACCCTTGTGTTCCAGCCGTTCCTCAAAGGTTAGAGGGACAAGGGGCAGCTAGACTCTTAATAGAGATACCAGATACTGTGGTAACAATAGGCCTGACTCTCACAGCATTGGGTTCACAAACAGCTTGTTGACTGTAGGTCTGATTGCCTTCAAAACAGGTAGTCTAGTTCACAAATTGCACGATTTATTCAAATGCAACATTTAGAGAACAGATTTTAGATGTCAGTGCAGGAAATTCTCTGCTACAGTGTGGGGTTCTTAGCTAGTGCCTATTGTACAAACATGCAATCATCCCTCACCCCCAAAGATGGGAGAGGGCTCTCAACATCGAGCAGTCTCCTCAAGTGGTGTCCTGACAGAGGGGAGGAAAGGGGTTCAACCTGTGCACTGATCCAGAAGTTACGATGGAGTCTTTCCTCCCTCCTCTTCCCTCTTTTTCCTTCTTTCCTTCTTCCTTCTTTCTCTTTCCATCACTCCTCCTTTCTACCTACTACCGTTCTTAGTTCACCTTTCATATATTTTCTTTTTCATTTAGGTGGAGCTTGAGTGACTCTAGTCATACTTACTTTCTTTATTCATTGATTTAAAAAGTCTCCTGAGTTAAACAGCAGTCTAGACAGCATGCTCAGTGAGGAGTGGTCGTTCCTCGGAGGCAGGTAACTTATGAGATGGGGTTGTGTATTGGTATTATATATATATATATATAATATATATATATATATGTGCATTGGTATTATATATATATTATTATAATGAGATTAGAACGAGGAGACGTTTGAGCAAAGTCCATCGGAAGGGGCTGATTTGCCACCATTGTTGACCCAGCTCCAGACATCTCATCATACCTTGAAGCTTATCAGCTGTGTGGTGTGACCAGGTCACCACCTCTGCAGGGAGTATCACAGAGTTCAGCAGTGGTGTCTTCACTCCGCTCCACCCTCCATTCACTCATCAGCTGCAGGCACCATCAGGTTACCACCTCCATAAGGAGGCCATGGTTTTTGTCATGGTGTCACTGTTCTGCTCCACTCTTCATTTACTCACTTTGATGTGTGCCAGGAGGATAGACTGTGTTGCCAAGGGAACCGTGGAGAAGTAGATTCCATAGATACCAACCATCCTGGAAGTAGTAACTGTCTGTCACCTCTAACAAGCCTCTGTAATGCCATAATTTCTGTTAGGCCCTGTTTTTTCTCTAATTTCGCCTTTCTCAAGCAATTCTCTCACAGTTCCTTGCTAAGTTTTAGTCTTAGCTCTTCTCCCTAAAATCCTCCTTGAAACATGCTTGTGCAGTGACTATTTATTCCTATGAGAAGTCCCTTCAAGTTCTCTTTTTAAGTGACTAATACTCTGTTTCTTCATAAAAGTGTTTCTTTTTTTCCAGCCTTTATTGTACTTTTTTTGTAGAAAGAAAATAAATCTTTACCAGCTAAAGAGCATAATGTAAGGATGTAGTAGTATATGCAGGCCTACATCTACTAGAAAGACCAACTGGCTGCCTGCACCTCTAGGTAATGTGATGCCAAAAGAGACTACAGCGTTTTGCAGCCCTCCTTTCTTCCCCTCTGCTATATTCTTTTACCCTTCAGTAATATGTGGCTGTGCCCAGTGGCAGCATAACTGCTTTCCTGTGGTGGTGGCGTGTGAAATGACAGTATTCAAAAGGAGCGAAGCTCCAGAAGTAGCTGGACCAGTTCCATTGTAACCAAGTCAGGAAAATAAAGACCAAAGTTTATCCCCAGGCATCAGTTCTCCTGTTTTAAAGGGGCACTGTCTCACGCAATACAGCTCGCCTCAGTACTTGATTTATTTGCACCGGCTTAATGGGGAACTGTGAAGAATTCCCTGTGAAGAATAAATGCCATGCCTCTTGTCCTTGTTTTGGTAAAGGTATCACCCAGAGACATATTCAGAACTCATGTACATTTGATGATAAGGAATAGGCATCTTTTTTTTCTCCAGATAAAGCAGCTGTGAGTGAAGGTATGTTATTTCCTGTTATGTTATTTCCTATTATGTTATTTCCTGTTATGTCATGCTCCTGCATTAGAAGAATGAAGAAGAGTTTGATCGTTATGATAAGAGGGCAAAAAAGAAATGAAATGCTGTTAATCTAGAGGTTTAGCCAGAACTCATAACTGCAGTATCAGAATATCTGTTTCATAATGAAGGCTGTCTCGAAAATGCAAGGTCCTCTTGGAATGATTTACAGTGTAGTGAGTTGTTTCTTGCCAAAATCAGAGTGCAAGGGTATAAGCCAGCACACACCTGAGCACAGCAGGCAACCTTGTAGGCTGCAGTTTCCACAGTCACGGGTCCTGTTACCAGTTGGAACAATATTAACTCCAAGAGTACGTAACTAACTGCCATGGCATGAGCCAATTTACTTCTTCTAGTGTACTCCAATATCTCCAAGGAGGAGTTCTGGAAAAACTGCCATGGGATATTATGAATGTTAACTTCCCAAGGAGATGGGGCTTTAGGACATCACCTGGACATCTAAAATTTTCCCCATCCTACTGTATTCAGAAATTTATCTAGTGAGTTTTCTGATCTAATGGCTTTCCCTAAGATTCGTTATTTAACATCAAATTTAAAGAAAAAAAAGGGGAAGTAGTTAATCATGTTATGCCTGGAAATAGCTCTAACTAGCAAAATAAATGCTGAGGTTCTTAATCTTCAAATTTAATTCAGAATGATCGGGCTTGAATTTCAGAAAATTGTCTGTATGTCACCAAGATTATTCACTGTTGTTCACACATAAGGGGTTATATCTTGAGCAATAATCATTATAAAGTTATGTTTCAGGCATTGCATTAATATGATCAGTGAAAGATTACTTAATTTTATGCATATTAGGGGTATTTTAATTGTGGCAACGGTTTACATAATTTCATGTCACTATGATGGTTGCACAGCCTATGTAGCATGGAAGAAAAGTGAATTCAATCTAGTAGAGCTCATCTGAGCCATTACATTAAAACCAAGGTGTTTTTGTGTGTTCAGCTTTGTTTTTCATTCATAAAGAGAAAACAGAAAAAGAAGAATTTAAGGCACCAGTTCATAACTTAGGGATACCAGAGACACTCCAGCTTTTGCTGTGATTATTTAGGAGGATTCTGTGTGATATTTCCAAGTGTTCATCAGAAGGTCTGACACTAGAGATCTGTCATTACTGATGGACTTCTGGACTCTGAAAGAGACAGCCAGTAACTGCCATGTAAATGCAATATTTCAGTGTACATAGAGCAATGTATCTGTGGAATGACAGCAAGACTAAGTGTCAGCATCTCCTGAACACATGTTTTTCCCTGCTGGGTGTTGAAAGGCATAATTAATGAATAAAACTTGCCTAGAAGAGGAAAAAAATGCTGTATATGCCAAGTTTGGTGCTTCACATGATTGGAATTTTCTTGTTAAATGCACTCCTTGAACACCTTTTGTAACCCTGTTTTGGCTAACAGAACTTAATGACTTTCTCCTGCATGTATTCTTCTAAAATATAATGGCGTTCCTTTGCTTGGGGACTAATCTTAGATGGTACTGTATATGGAGCAAGTCTAGTGAGCTCTTTTGAAGCAGTGTAACAAGAAGCAAGGTCACCGGCATGTCAGTTTGCATCACTATTTAGCACTGACAGTTCTTAAGGTATAAAATAATACTGCTATGCAAGACTAATGGAGGATCTTTTCAGGAGAGAAATAAAATAAAGAGAAGGAAAATAGCCTATTTTTGGATTTGCAGAACAAATGTACTTAGAGGCTGCCTTTTTTTCTTAGCAGAGTTCATACTGACTGCCAATATATCTAACGAATGATTTTCTGTTATGTGAATCAATGCCTGTGCTCCAGAGAAGTGCTTTTAGTACTTATACAGACATTCATTTCTTGTTTCTAAGGCAATGTTCTCTAAATGTTTGCTCAGCCTTGAGGGCTCTGCCCTGTAGGATGCTTGGAAAATCCTAGGAGATCTAATTTCTTGGTGCGAGACATCCTTTCTCAGGGAAAATCTGTACTGTTTTAAGAAAAAAAAATATAATGCCTTCTTTTAGGGGTATATAATGCAAATGAATAACAAATATTGTGGGGCTATGAAAAAAGTTCATTAAAATTTCTCATGAAAGAGAGGAGCAATATATTCTCGCAGAATGAAATTTGAAATGTGCTATATTTAACTTGGTATATAAATGAAGCACTCTGGAAGAGAACATGAAGGAGATGAATTGACAATAGTTTTATGCCTGATGGAGAATAAAAATGAAAATAATATTAAAAAAAAAACATGCAATTTTAAAACTCTGGGGATTTGGGACTGGTACTGTATTCCTCTTGAGACGCTAATAGAATAGCTATCCAAGGAAGAATACCAGCAAGAGAGGACTGGCAAGTATCCAGCTGACTGACGCATGGGATTGTAGTGTTTGTGATGAAAGACTCAAACTCTCCCGTGGGCTTTAATGCTAAAGCAGCTGTTACCTTGACAAATGCAGGTAATGGATAACTGTAGTGTTCATCTCACCAGATTCCCTGTAACCACTAATAAAAATTTAGAACAGCTTGTCTTTTAAATGGCTTCGCGTGGCTTCCCAAAGATTGGTTGCTCATGTGATCCATCAGTGTCTGTGGGTCACAATTTTGCAAACAGGAGTGAATTGGGGGAACTTGACACATGACAAATGGAACCAGTTCTGCCTAAGATCATCTAACTTGGTGGCTGTTGAAATGGAAAAACCTTTATATTTATATTAAAGACATTTACCATGTTCTCCTTCTGTACTGGACTTGAAGCGCAGGCCTTCAGCCCATGTCTGAGCTCAGACTCACCTCAGATCATTTTATTTGAACACAGGCAGACTTTTGGACAACTCATCAGCAGGAATAGGCTCATATGCACTGCTATATGGCTATGCTATATGTGCACACTCTGACTGTGCTTGCCTAGTCCAGTATTTCATTGCATCTTTATTGTGAGGGCAACGGAGAGGTTGTGGATTCTCTTTCTCTGGAGTCTTCCAAACCAGCCTGGATGCCGCCCTGTGCCCCACGCTCTAGTTGCCCCTGCTGGAGCAGGGGAAATGGACTAGATAACCTCTAGAGGTCCCTTCCAGCCTCAACCATCCTGTAGTTATGTGATTTCCGCAGTGCCCGATAAATAACACTGCATGACCTGTGCAAGAGGCAACCACAGGCAGCAGCGCAGTACGGGATACGTCTTGATGGCATGAGAGTCACATGAGCACAAAATATGGCATATTTCTGATTTCTGATTGCACCTGGTCTGAACTTGGGAGTGACGAGCTCCATAACCTTCTTTTACCATATTCTATCCAGGTCAGCATGGTCTAGCTAGTGAATGGCTGCGTTTCCCTCCGAGGAGACAGGTAATGGCCATTTGGGCGTTTTGTGCTGCTCTGAGAGCTTCCTCCCAGTCCTGCTCAGTGAAAGTAAAAGGCTGTGCCTATTTCTGATGCTGCTTGTGCTGTTGTGCAGCTGAGCCCAGGCTTGGAAAACAGTCCTTAAATTAGAATTTGGGACATACCTATTTGACGTACTAACAATAGTTGTATCTACTAACAATAGCTGTATCTACTAACAATAGTTATATCTACTAATTGCACTTGATTTTGCTTGTTGAGGAGAGTGTTGAAGTAAATATAATGTTAAGGCTGTAAATTATCTGGCTGGAAGCTGGTCCTGGTGATGTCTTCAGTGCTCCAAATTGGACTCCTGGGGAATTCACCAAGGTTAGGAAGATGGCAATTTCTTACTCACATTGCAAAGTAATGTTTTCAGAGATGCTGAAGTTTATGGCTTCGTACAGGAGGACTCTTAGCCCTTCCCAGAAGTATGGCTTTAAAAGATCAGAAGCATTTGTAGGCATTTTTGTCAGTTCATGTTGTTTACTGTGAAAGCAAAGGAAAGCTCAGCAATAGTGTCTGCGCTTTGATGATGATAACTCTTGAAGCTGGGATACACTAAGCTCCTTTTATGGAAAATATTTGTTAAATCACAGTTCTTTCTAGAACCCACTGATACATATTTCTGATGTTTATCTTCTCTTGCATTATCTTTTCAGGTAATGTATATCCAGTTACTTAGCAGTAGAAATTAGTGTCTGCTGTATCAATAGCATCATTAGAAAGTGAGAAGAGTCCATTAACAGAGCTATTAAGACAGTCCTGCAAGCTGGGGCTGTTTTTATGTATCAGTGATAAGTAGAGAAGAGCTTAATATTGATATTGAGAATTTTATTGAGATCCATGGCACCTTTCCCCTGGCTGCTGTGATGTATGGCACGCCGCAGGGTATGAACTCTGCAGATCTATTCTCAGAAAATTGCATAATCACTTTCTCAGTTCTGGTAATTCTGGCTTTTCTCACATATATAGTAGCTTCTTGGGTGTTTGTGGATTTTGAGCAGGGGATTGTGTTGTCATTTTTTTCAGTTTTAATAAAGATAACTATTGCCGTTTCCCTCTTTATTACGAAAACAAGAAAAACATTCAAGGTATACACCTGTGAGATTATTAAAACCCCACAAATCTTATTCTTGGTGAGGAAATAAAATTGTGCAAGTAAACATTATGGACATATTCATTGGTTCCTTATTTTCTTCTCAGTGTTTGCACAGCAGCAGAAAGACTTTAGGACCCTTTACCTATGAAATGCGGCAGTAGTTTTTGGTTTAGACAACACAGTGCAGAGGGTGGTCCCCACCAACCAACCAAAAATCCAGCAACGCTTCGAGATTACCCCGAGGAGAATGAGCAGAGAAGCTGCTCGTGGCTCTGGCCTCCTGCCCCACTGGTGGGGTTACCTGCTTCATCCAGCCTCCCGTGACTGCTAGAGCGCAGGATCCCATGCACTTTCCTAACCAGAGACTGGGGATTCTGGTTAGGTGGGAGATACAAACATCTGTGAGGAGGGAGTAAAGAAAACCTATGTATGTATTGTATGGCTGTTTCAAAGCAAGCGGGATGGAAAACAGCAGGCCTTCTCCTGTGTGATAGCTGATGCTGACAAGCTTAATACAATTAGGGAAATGTACAGTTAGAGGTACTGCGTCACATCATTTGATACAGAACCAGAAGAGGAAGAGAGCGTCCTCTGCTTTACAGTGCAATAAAATCCATGTGACACATTTAGCTATTTCTTTTGCAGAAGAATAAAACTGGGGAAGTGGCTACTGTATTTCCCCTGGCCTAATGCAAGATGGAAATAAGAAGAATTAGCATTAATGCTCCTTCTGGTCACTGCAAAGACTTCTTTGGTGCTCCAGCGAGAGCAGCTTTGTTGCTAGGAGATGGTAAGTGAATTCTGGAGGAAGATGCACTCGGAGCAAGCAATGCCACCATTCTAGATCACAGTAAAATCTAAGGCTCCATAGGCACAAGCTGGACTTTTAAAAGGATTTGCCCCCTAACTTCCTACTGAGAATATAGGCAATGTGCTGCTGCATGCTCTGTTGCTGGCAGGGTGCAATTCTGAGCAGTAAAGTCTTAGAACATTGTTAAATACGCAGCAGAAAAACAGTGTTCCAGAAGGCTCATCTAGGTTAGTCCATCTGCTGGCTACGCTGGTGCATATGTCAGATAACACACTGCCAGAACTCTTTTCCATGACCTTAAAACAAAAGGGAGACCAGTGAAATGTTACCAGAACAAATTGTAGGGAAGTATTCAGCTGTGTGGCATTAATTTCACAACGTGGGATATGGAAACTAAAGACTTTTGGGACACTGAGTACATACTGGTTCTGTAAGCAAAACTGTACTGACACCTCAGACCACAAGTGGCACCGAAGCAATATAAAAGAAATATTTCACTGAAAGCTGTGCTGTCTAGTGCAATGCAGGAAGCGTTTCTTTTCAGAGACACTGCAAAAACTGCATTCTAATATAGTAAAAAGTTGTCAGATTTCTGGAGAATACCCAGAAGTTAAAGATTCAGGAGAGCAATCATCATGAAATCATCTGGGGTTTATAGGGGGTGTTGCTGTAGGGATTGGTCTAAGCTTCCTGTCTGTCAGTCATTACAGAATTTGGGAGAGTGGCCAAATTACAGTCTACTGGATTACAATAATGTCACTCAGCTCTGACACTGAATGATTTTGGTATGCTTAAAAAACTGTGACGTATAAAATTGCGATATAAGCCATACCTCACAGAAGGAATGTGCTTAATCTGTTTCTAGTACAATTCACTTTCTTATCTCTCTCTGAGAGGGAAAATAGCAAGATTTTATGGTAGCCTGGAAAAGCAACAAATTTTCATGTGTGCCTATTGCACGTGTTGCTTTCAGTTAATCACTTCCTATTTCATTCTGGACCTGCATGCAAAATGTCTTTACAGCAAGGGTGATCTAGAGAATATTGCTAGTATTATATATAGAGATATTGCTAGAGATATGCTAGTATTGCTTTTATATAAATATGGAACTTCTTGTCTGAAAGTACGCCGAGGACAGGATGTACTCAAGGAGTTTTTATGGATCGGGGAGCTGAAGCCCAGCCCACTAGATTCAGTCCCTTTGCTTTGGGCCAAGTTTCTCCCCGCTTCCTCGGTGATATTTAACTACACAGCCTCAAAGAAGAAGGAGGAAAATAAAAGGAAGGAGTGTGAGCACAATGGGAGAAGAGAGGGGCATAAAAATAGCAAGATAAAGAACAGGAGACGAGTGTAAAAGGTCCAGAGTAGGAGAAAAAAATGCAGCAGGTAGAGCAATAGGGCAATAAAAGGTATCTTTTGAAATGGAAGCATAAATTTAAAAATATTAATTACCTTAGTTATGTAATACCACTCCAGGAAAACTGAGACTAGCATTTTTTCTCCTTCTGATCTGCATTCTGTAATTTTGATTTTATACTTCGATGTTTTTAGGAAAAAAAAAAGTAGATTTTCTTTCAACCTTAATTTTGTCTTACTCCATTTTCTTAGGTTGCTGTAAGTCTAGGACAGTTAAATCTGTACTTGTAGTCTGCCTTTCATTCTGCTCTGCTTTTTTTACAATGTGACAAAGCTATATATTTTTTAAAAAATCTTGTTATATGTATTCAGGGCCATTTTTCCCAGTCTTATTAGTCTACCCTGCTACTTTTTTGTTGTTCAGAACAAAGAGTTTTGGATTTCATTGGCAGAATATAATCTGATACTGCCAGTCTGACATGTGAGACAGAAGTGGATCCATTCTGACGTGTATCTCAAGACATTATCAACCTTAACAAGTTCATGTGTCAGTAGAGCAGACCAAAATAAAATTCCATAGCTCTGAAAAATCATGCTTTTATCTTTCTTTCTTAATCTTTTTGTTTCCCCCACATTTCAGCTGTTGCTATGTTCTTTGATGAAGAGCAGGACCTTGGAGGTCATTGGAAACTTGCTGCTAAAAGGGAGTAAACTGGAAATGCATTTTTGTGCTATAAAATTCAAAATGCAGTGGTAATTGTGGCAGTGATTACACTTTAGGTTTTCTGACTACAGGTTAATTGTTAAGCAGGTAGACTCGGAGAGAGGATCACGAGACCAAAGACAGGCAGAGTATGGATTGCCTATAAGAGTATGGGAATTGTTGTGGGATGCAGAGGGAAAGAATTTTAGGAATGTGTAAAACACATGTTCTAAGGGGATTGTAGGCATGTGAGAGAATTCCTTTGGGTTGTTTAGAGGAAGGATGGAGGCAGGGAAAAGATGGACAGGAGATGATTAAATGCAGGAGAACAGAGGGAAAAAGGAGTGAAAGGGACCAGTGGATCAGGTCTGCGTGAGCACGTGCGGTTCCCAGTGTGTCTGTGTGTGTTTACGTGCCTACCTGCTCAGCCTGGCTGCGGGCTGAGCTCTGGGACACAGCACTGCAGCTGCAGCCTCGGGATCGCGAGGTGCCATGGGATCCCCGCGGGATTCAACAGCCTCCAGCAGCTGTCACGACTGCATCTGTTTTGCTCCGTTAAAGGTAAGTACTGGACTTCTCAGTACTTTCATCAACGGTATGGAAGTCACTGCTGACAAAGCTAGCAAATATCATAATGATTTGTAGAGCACAGGCTGGTCAAGAGAGCTATTCAAGGAAATGAATGTTTAATACGACCAAATGCAAGGTCACATATCTAGGTACAAATAATACAGACCTGCTGTAATGTAGTGTGGCAGTGCAAAAAGCAATGGCAAAAAGAGAGTGGATCATCAGCTCCAAGAAAGCACCAGTTCTGGTGCTGCAGAAAAAGACTGACCAGTGAGGAGGAACAGAAAGGTGATGTGATTTCCATGTATGACATTTTGTTTCTTCCCACAAAAGATAGATGGATTTGAATTTTATGGGAGTCTTAGACATGAATGCTTCTTGCTGAAGATTACATGTATGGAAACATTTACATCCAACCTATTGTCTGCTTACTTTTGCTGATTTATGTGTATTCTTAATATCCCTTTTCCCCACCAGAGCTCTTCAGACTCCCTACTAGAACCGAGAGAGCAAAAACTTTGACTCTGAGTATTTCTGTGTTTGCACCTGCCATCAATACTGTCAAATATGAAAGTTAAAAACAGAGAAACTGTGAATATTTAAAGATATTTTGATGATTGTTAAAAGTTCTTAGGTTCATCAGGGATTAACTGAATCTTTTTACCAGAGAAAGATCAGTTCTTTCAGGAGAACTGAAGATGGTGAACTCTGTCAACTCTATTATGCACACACTATTATGCAGTGTATAATTTTTTTTTTTTTTTGGTGTCAGGCAATTTAGTGTGTTTTGGAATAAGAGAATAAGAGCAGCTCAGCAGTATGATGTTGATGTACAGTCAAAGCACATAAGTTCAAAATCTTGAGATCTGCATTTGGTACCTGCATTTTTCTTTTAAACAGTTGAAAATTGTGTGATTGACTGACAAATCTTGGCAAATTTTGCAATATGGTGATGCTGAGAACTTAAGTTCTAATGGATTAAATTCACTTTCAGAGGAAAATCTTGCGTGACCTTTGAGATTTTAATTCTTTGATATGCCAAGCTTCAGATTTCCACCCCATGATAATCTTGCTCACAATATTGTCTAAGAAGCAATAGTAAAATTACATTTTTCCTTTATTTAAAGTTTATTCTGCCTTGATTCTTCACATCTGTACACATCACGGCCTCTCTGGATAGAGTAACTTGGTGTCTGCAAGTCGTGGGTGTGAAATCCCAAAGGCCGGGAAGCCTGACTCTGGTTTCCATAAGAAGCTGCCCACCATGCACTAAGCCCAGTGCTGCGTATGTGCTGTAAGGCTGCAGTTTGCTAAAGGCAGATAATGACCTGTTCAAGCTTAAAAACTACAGTCCTGATCTGTATTTATCACACATTCCAGTATTTGCTACAGCTTTCTCCCTGTCCTTGTAAAATCTTCTTGGGTCTGTCTTTAAAACAATTTTGTTGTAGATGATCTTAGAATACTCTATAGGAAAAAGAAATCACTGCTCTACCTTCAATCTGTCTCCTAATGTAAAATGTTTTATTGGGAAGGCTCTGCCCAGATAACAGGCCTGCAGCCAGGAGCCTGCAGCAGCACTGGCCAGGCAAGAAGTGCCTGTGCTCACCAGTGCTGCTCTGCCCACAGCCTCCTCTTTCACAGTGCCCCACAGATGGAGGAAAAGCAGTGGAAGGAAGGTCAGATTCGGCTGGAATCCCACTGCAGCTCCCTTGGATTTGCTGGGGCACTGGTGAGGAGTGGAACAGGCACTGTGTTAATCTGCAGGGTCAGCTCAGAGGAGTATCAGGCTGTAGACCCTATTTTTCCCTCAGTGCATAAGGGCTAAAGGGAACCCCTTTACTGTCACAAAGACCTTAGGTAGTTTTGACATGATTGGATATATCTCTTCCAGAAGATTTATACAATTTAGTCAATAAAAGCAGCATTAAGCCCTGAAATAGTAATGGTAAGCGAGGGCTATGAAGCAAAAGGTTTCCTGTGACTGTAAGCACAGTCTTCTAAAGTCCATCTTTCCTTCTCCTCTCCTACATGGCCATCTAAGTAAATCTCTTGACATTTCTATAGCTAGATAGAGTACATAGATACTTTGTTTTCTTGTTTTTGAACTTGTGTGGAAGAGTCACAGAAATGTGAAAACCGGTAACTCTGAAATTCACGTAGCTGCAATTGTTCTGCAAGAATAACCTTTTCCCCCCAAGACAGCAGTACTTATGACATACCCTTTAGAAATACATCAAAATGTTCCTCAGTGTGTATCACCTGCAACTCTGACTTCATAATGTTTTTGCTATGTTGTTTTAATACAATACCTTTTTTTGCGTTACACTGCAAGATGGTTCATGGAGGAAGCATCCTCTGATCATTCTAACAACAACTCACAACTAAATTTGAACAGGAGATGTTCTTCACCATGATGTCTCACTTGCTAAACTGGGATTGCACAGAGTGGATGTGCATGAAAATCTTTATGTTAAATTTGAGCAGAAACTATCGTTCAGCGCTTACAGAACTAAGATCATGAATCTGAGGCTTTGTATTTCTTCAGTGTTGGTAGTAATTTATTGGCAGTGTAGAGATTTTAAAGAGGAATAGAGGGTAAATCTAAACTCTGTATAAGTAATAAATCTAAATACTTATTGATGCATTTAGACTTTGGAAGAAAGTATTTTTCACATATGACTAAGTGTGGCCCTGTCTCTGTGCTGTAGGAACCCATGACATTTATCAGACATTTATCAGCTGGCATCACAGATGCAGTGGAAGGGAATGTGCCGCCTCCTGCAGCCTCTTCAGTGCGGTCCTTGGAAGACCGATGCGGTTTTTGAGCTCAGCTTGCATGTCCCCTGGCTCTGGTGAGGTTTTCTAGGGTCTGCAGGAGGAAACAGGGTACTGCAAGACACAAAGAGCTCAGAGATGGATCAGGACAATCTGCTGTTGGTGAATGAGTGTAAGCACAGCCTGGGAGATGAGGAGAATGGAACTGAATTGCCTAAAGTAGACTGAAGCTGTCTTTTTTACGGGTCTATGTGTCAGAACTCCGTGGCAGTAGGGAGCTGGGCTGAACGATGCCCTACAAGTGACTTGGTTATTTATTGGCAGGCAGGCTTGTGGTTCCGCTGTGCCGGGGGCTCCGCTGAGCGCAGCGTTGCAGGAGCGCCGCTTTTCCCGGTGGAGGAACAGCTCAGCCTGGGCAGAGCAGCTGTTTCCAGTTGGAGCGAGGCCCAGCTCAGTGTTAGCCGGATCCACGCCGGGCAAACGTGCTCCTGGAGCCGGCGTAGCGGGGAGAGCCGCTGGGAGACACCCGGCTGCCTCCGAGCGAGCCCAGCCTGGCCACTGCTTGGCTTGGGAGCTGGAGCTCCAGGCTGGCCCTTGCAGAGCTGCCAAGGGAGCTTCCAGCAGCTGCAGCCCCTGAGGGTGCTGGAGCCAAGTGCTCCCAGGACCCACGGCGGGAAAAGGTGGCAGTCGGCCACGCTGTGTCCTCCTGAGGATATCCAGGAAACTTCCAATGCAGGTAAAAAATAAAAGGGAGATGAAAGAGGTAGTTACAATGCAGCGACTGAGGGTGATGGATTAGTGGTTTGTGTCATTTGTGGGTCAAGATATATGGTGAGGTGGATTATAAGTATAAAATTTTAGAATGAAGGTGCTTATTCTTTTTAACACAGTGTCTGAGTTTGACAGCAAAGCTGGCGTCTGTGTGAAGGTCGTGTAGGATATCCTCGTTTCTTATGAATCCAGGCAGTGATAGAAGCAGCAGAAGATGGTAGATGGAAGGCAGATTCTGCTGAGAACCCATTGCCTGTGGACTAGCTCATATTGTGAGAGACAAGAGAAGGGGCTGGTATGGACCTAAGACTCTGCAACTTTGTGTTTCTACCTTGTAGCTTAGCTTCAAGTGCTCTCAAAGGTTCTTTCAGGACTTCCAAAAAACCCTGAGGGTCTATTATATCAAAATTCAATGTGAAGTAGTTGCTAATTCCCGATTAACTGCCATAGAAAAGAACCATAAAATTTCGTAAAATAAAAATAGTGCAAAGAGAATAGGATCAAATATTACAGAAAGCATTTGGAATACTATCAAAAACTAAGACAAACCATGTGAAATTAACATCATCTTCTTGCTGTGACTTTTAAAATAAAAAGTTCAAATATAGTGTGTAATGGCTGTCCTTTGGGTACCTTTAAGTGCAAGGAGTCTGTGCAGTCTTGGCTGCTGTGAGGATTCCAGCAGCTCCTCAGTTGCCAGGAAACAGGAAGGTATAGCTCGTGTCCAAGGTGTATGGTATAGATACGTAGCTCCCTGCACAGTTCAGCTTTCCATCAGTCAGCTACATCATTACCTTCTGTAGTTAGAGCCTTCTTTGCTCTCTAATTACCTCCATTCCTATGGATTTTGGGGCACTACCTTGAGACCCTTTCTGTTAGGTTCAGAAACAGCTACTGAATGTACCTAGTAACCTTCATCCTTAATAGCAAGGCATTTCTGGACATCTCTAAAAAAGTCTGTGCTGCTCTTTGGTAATGTGCAAAAACATGTGACTATTGCAGTTAAAAACCTTCCTCACTGCTTCTCCCATTTTGAAAAATGCTATATATGCAGCAGACTGTCAAGAAAAACATCAGATCAGGAATTCTAGCTGCTTTGGTTTAAGACTAGGCAAGGGAAATAGGCCTCAATGGGAAGTGATGAATAAGATATGATTTTTTTCTACTTTTTTAAGGAAAAATGAGTCATGATCCTTTAAGTAATAAGTGCAGTATTAGGGTTCTTCTAAACTTCCATTCATGCAGTCCAATTATGCTAGATTTAAATAGGCTACATACAATACCTTTTTATTTTTATAAAATATTATCAGACCAGTCAGAGCCAGACAATGTAATTAGCATTTCCCTGTTCCCTGGACAGTTAGTAAGGCTGCTACTAACTTTGACAACATCATGAAGAATGACTCAGGTGCACTGTTAGATAATTTTCCATTGTAATTAGGTTCATAATTTCTAGCATAAAAGAAGACAGATAATTAATGGCCCCTGTTTTGTGTAAAATATTCTAATCTTCTTAATCCTTTGATCTAATTTTACAAAAATGAGAAAATGGGACTGAAGTACAAAACTAATTGCTGCATTCCAGTTGTAAAAAACACATTTTGGCTAAAACTTCTTAGAGGAAGGGGGAATTTAGACAGATAATGACAGAGAGTAGTCCCAAATCAAGACAGAAGCCAGTATATCTTCACAAAGGGACTTTAGTTAAGAAGAGAGTGTTCCCTTCCTTGGGCAGATGCTGGTGTCCATGTGCTTTACAGAAAGCCCTGCTGTTGCAGACATTCATCCATCTGATGGGGCTAACAGTTTGGCATCTGCCAAAGCTCCTCCATATGGTGAAATTTAAGCCCATAATGGAATTCACAGTAGAGAACATGTGCACCTCATCTTAAACTTGCTAGTAGATGTGACGAAGGCACTAAGGGGATTCAGAAAATGTTCTACCTTTGCATAGGAGTTAGATGGCCAAATCTGGACTATTTAGCACTTTATCTGCAAGTCTAATTATGACTGCTGGTCTCAGGCAAAGTAAGACCTCTATACTGAATTCTACTGCAGATGACAAATGAAGAGGTTAGGTTTGGATGCCACAAGTCTGTATATGGACTTGCAGGCTTACTGACAGGCAGCAACAGATTGCTTGCTCTCAAGAGCTGCAGCCTCTCAGGGAACAGCAGCATGGTGCATTTGTGATGGGAAGCAAGGGTTCAAAAAAGCAGCCTGAGTCCATGGGATGAGAGGTCCTACCGGGAAAAGGGAAGCGGGACAAGTTAGAGCTGTTCTGCCAGAGCTTAGAAATAGGCAACTCCATCAATAACTGAAAATGAAGTAGGTAGATAAATCTATCAAGTCCATCAAGCAGTTTTAGATATTAGGTTAGGAAAAATGAATCTCAGACTTTTTTCCACCCCCACCCCAAAGGAATAAGATAGGAATATATAGGGTCTGATTTTTGCATGATAATAAAATATTGGCAAATTAACTGTTAAAGAAAAGATCTTCCATAGTCTCTTAAATTCTCAACAAATATAAATTATTGAACATAGAACTAAGCAGAGAGCTCTGATCATCATTTAAAGCTTCTACTAGAATGGCAAATTATCCATCTTTTGATGTGTGTTTATTGGAAGTAACTTGCTAAAATCACCTCTGTGAAATTCCTGGAATGAGATGGCTAATAAAATGATTCAATGCTGACAAAGGAACAGCTCTTTAAACATTAGGCTTGAGATTCTGTGTGGGCTGGATAAACACTCAAAGGACTATTTTCCTCATTGTATTTAAATTTTAAATTCTAGGGAAAGAATCTTCCATTACAGAGGTGTTAGAGGTTTGTAGAAACTGAGAAAAAGAAGAAAATATTTACACATAAGGCATTCTTACATGAGTCAGCAATAACTGATAAATGTGTGATGTAAATATATATATATATTTCACATGTTCTCTGCCAGACTTGGTACAAAATATTCTAAGGGCAATTAACTAATTGTTTACCTGACTCCAGATGGTAAGGAGATGTTCCTTGTTACAGAATTGAGCACGTCACCGTAAGTGTGCACATAACTAGAAAGGAATGCACCCAATTCTGTGCTGGGTTTTAGAGCTCCTGGCTTGCTGCTGGCCGCGTGCTGATTTGAGGTATCCCCTGCTAAGAAGGGGCTGCTTGGGAAGGCGAAAGCTGCAGATATGGAGGTGTCGTGTGTTGCATGTTGGTTCTCAGAGATGAGATCTCTAGATGTCATGGGACTGGCAGCCCTCCTCCTCTGCCTGGTGATTTTGTACTGTCCTCTGTTTTCCTCCTCTCCACAAATGCTTGATATCTCCAACAAGAGGTTCAGCTAGATACTTTCCCCAATGTTTCCTTTGTGGAGGCAAAGGGAACCAGCAAAGCAGCACAACGGTGGCGTATTACTGCTCAGGCACTTACTGGGTCCATAAAACAAGCAGGTAGAAACAAAATTTGCTACCTGTGGCCTTTTTAAAGTAAATGTTATAAAGGCTACAACATTGATCAAAGCCCTCTATACAAACTAGCTGTTCTGCAGGAGGGAAGTGCTGTCCATGTCTCTCCTTGTCTTTCAGTGTCCTACAGCAGTGGCAGTCGAACTAAAAATCTATGGTCTGCTCTCTGGAGATCAAAGAACTGATGAGGGCATCAGAGGAGTGAGGCACGAACAAGAACATCCCCACTGTCCTCTGTCAAGCAGATTGTGTTTCAAATGAATAATCCTTTCCCCGAGGAAAGAAAACTCTTTCAAAACTTGCCACCTCTCCCTCTTCTTAGAGAGAAAATCATTGCTAAAATAGATTTTCCTTTGCAGCGTCCTGAAAATCCTCAGAAGCAAACCAAGGAAGGAAGGAGGGTGTATTTGGGAGGTCCCACAGCAGGAGGCCTGTCAGGCTGGAGGCTAAACTCACCTCCAGTGCCAAGCATGAGGTTGGAGAGCAAGGGCAGAGCAAAACAGAAAAGGCGGAATCACAGTGCTTGGCTTGATGTTCTACCGTTCATGCTTGTGAAGTGATGCAGTGCCAGGGGATGAGTGCAGGTTAAGAGTCTGTTTTGAACAGAAAAAGACAATGAAATGAAAAAGTGTATTCAGAGCAGAAGTATTTCATTTGTAACAATAGAAACCAAACAAACTAAACGAAATATCATGACTTGAAGAACGGAACTTGGACTGAAAATTTCTGATGAATGTCTCCATTATTATAAATTAGCAAACAATACAGCAATAAATTAACAATATACACCAATCTTTGCAGTAATGCCCACTGAAGACCCAGTAATGCTACAACACAGATGTCCAAAAGTGTGTTAACAAACACAGAGGATTGTGTTGTGTTTGTTTTCTGTGTAACACACAGAAAAGTGTGTTAACAAACACAGAGAATTCCACAAATATTTGAAATTCGTCTGCATATAGTACAACAGGGAGAGAAAGTGAAGTTTCTCACTGGGCTGCTTGTAAGCATTTATTAAAACTTCCTGGTGGGCACCTCCTCCCTTTTGGGAGAGGAGCCTGCTCATCCTAGTGAGTGCAATGCTTGTGAGCCTTGCTCTGAGGCAACAAGTCCCAAGTACCCATATTTTGGCAGCCAGTCTGAACTCTTGCTGAATAAGTCTGAGCAGATCTCAGACTGACTGAAGGGAGCCAGGATACTTCACTCACGTGGAGGTACTAGTGCTCAGTTTGGATGCATAAGTGTAGGCTTCAATGCCTTGTGTGATGATCTAGATGTTCCTGCCAGGCCTCCATGTGCTGCTGCAGAAAGGCATGGGTCTTATGCAGTCCTTGCACTGTGATTTCCAGCCCAGTGGGGATACCTTGGGCGCGCAGGTCCCTGCAGGTAGCCACCTAAACTGAGGCATCTTAACCTGTGAGCACATACCTGCAACATAGGTTGTATGAGTAAAGATAACTTTAAGCAGATGGTCAGCAACATCCATTTGTCTGACTTAGTGGGAACTGTATATGTTTCTTACGTAATTAAAAGAGCAGGGATGAGCTTACCAAACTCTAAAAATCTCTACTGTGGATGTAGAGTTAGTGCGTTACAGCTCTGTCAGAAATGAGGCTAATGGTAGTTAAATGGGTAGAAATAAAACGATTTATTGGGCACGTGTATCCAGAAAAGATGAAGGCTGCGTGACAGCGTGAAGATAGTGAAGATGGATGATACAGCTCACACTGCTGTGAGAGCAGGAACACATTTTCTATAGATAGAAAATAGGATAGAGAGCTGGAACATTCACCTCATTTCACCACACTTTTTTAGGCACTAGGCAATGGCTTTCATTCACCTCCATTTCCTCCCCCTGGTTTTCAGCCAGTCTGTTGACGTCCATGTGGAAACAGCTTTCAAAACTTGTTTCAAAACTCTTTAAGTGGTGCCAACGCTCCTTCTCAGGCAAACTGGATGTAGCTCTACGGGTCTACGTCCACACTAGCAAAGACAAAAAGTTGGGGATTTGGACTCACCCACTGTCCTCTGGTTGCCCATAGCCTTTGGTAACTGTTAACACAGTTCCTGCAGTATTTTTGGCTGTTTTCAGACAAATGTTGACAAAAATTGACAATTTTACAATGGATATATCTGATTCATAATTGGCACTCAGCAACTCCAGTGCTATTTAGTACCAAATAACATTTTAGACAAACATCCATTGCTTACTTTTAGTTCAGTGGATGGCAAAATGAAAACAGAGAATTGAAGTAGTTCACTGACAAATTTCTGTCTTGGTTATAAATTGTACTTTTGAACAATAAGATTCCTCACAAATGACATATTGGCAGCTTACCTGAAAAGTAAAGCTTTTTTACCAGAAAAAAAAAATGTCCTGCGTACCATCTCCTGGATTTAAGCAACATTTTAAAACATTTGTTTATGGTTCTATTTTAGAGTGTTTTAATTTTGCTCAAACTACTAAATTCACGTGCAAACTAAGCCAACTGTTACACTTATTTTTCTAAGAAGTTTATCATAATTTTCATAAAAAAGAACATGAAATTGATAGCTGTCACTGTCTTAAAACTCAGTAGCTCAGGTGTTAAAAGATCCAGCTGTTTGTTTTCCCCCCTTTTCCCCCTTTTTTTTCCCTTTTTTTTTTTAAGTTCTAACTAGATTTTTTTAACGCACTTGATGCACTTGCTAAATTTCTGCCCTTTCAGAAACACAGTAGCTTCACTTCTGGCAAAACAGTATTAAGAATATTAGTACAGGTCAAGTAGTTCATTGTTGGTCTGAGCTACAACATAAGTAACCCATAATTTGAACCCAAAATGAATAATGAGTATGATTTAAGAATTTTGAAGCAAACCAGAAGGCAGTAAATAAATCCAAGCAAAATGCTTTTGAAAAGACCAAGGAAAAGAACAGTAAAGGTGAGTCACTTTTCTTGCTTCTCCCGTGGCAGAGGTGGTAAAGCAATGGTGGAGGAGGTGGAGGCATCACCAGTCTCAGATAAAGAACTGGAAAACCTCTAAACCATGATCTGAACTGAACTAATTAATAATAACTTATACAGGAAGCAAAGTTTATGTCCTCCAAAGAGAAACAGAACTAGCAGAAATAGATTGCAGCTTCCTTAAGCCGGGAAAGGGCATGGATCTGCATTTACCACAGCAGTGTGCTGTTCACTGTTTGCCTCCTTTTGCTTGCACTCCTCTCTAGAACTACATTGCAGTTTATATTTGAGACATTCAGTACGATGCATTTTTATTGCAGCCTTCAAGGCAGATCAAAATGGAAACCAGGCCTTGTCCTTAACCACAGAAAGCAGAAATTCCTGCAGAGGCAAGAATTTTAAATATTATCTAAGGCCTGCAAAGGAACTGTCATTGAATAATAATTAGTTCCTATACAGATAAAAAAAATCAGCTCTCCATCCCTGCATGCCAAATAGAGTTGTAAGTCTTCAAAAGCTGGGATGCAGCTCAAAGCTCAAAAATGGGCAGCCCTAAGATCTCTCGTGTGCGGATCTCAGCAGTCCTGAGACACCCATGTTCCTCTGGCTTTGACAGTTAGACACAAAACTTACTTCATTTGGCTCCTGTTTGCTTTGTCTCTTCTTTATATGAAAAATATGTCATTACTTCTACTGCTGACATTGCAGAACAAAGGAGAGGAAGAGTGACACCAAAATAGAGCTCAGCAAAGAAGCCATACCAAAAATCTTCTCGGTCTGTTTGATCTATAAAGACTGCATTTTTTGTGTGCCTATCTTTCCTTCAAGATTTTGACTTAAATATTATTTTGACTAAGTCCAAGATAAACATGCATGCAGATGGAACTTCCTTTGAATTTGTTCCTATCGCCCCTTATCCTATCAGTGGCCACCACTGAGAAGAGGTTGGCCCTTTCATCCCTACATTCTCCCCTCAGGCAATTGACCAGATCTCCTCTCAGTCTTCTCCAGGCTAAACAGGCCCAGCTCGCTTAGTCTTTCCTCATAAGATAGATGCTCCAGTCTGTTAATCAGCTTTGTCGCTCTCTGCTGGACTCTCTCTAGAAGCTCCTCAAGGTCAGCAGCGGTGAGACAGGACACAGCGAAAGTACTGCATTTTTGTGCCAATTCATTTGATCTACAATTATATTTCACAGTTATTCTTCAGTTAGAATTTTTTTTTTGGAACACCATTGCAGTTGTATCTGAGAGTGAAAGTAGGAAGAAATTTCACTCTGATGGTTAGTTCTGCTTGCTGCCCCTCTGGCAATAACTGTATTGAAGTCGTGAGACTCAGGCTAGAAAGGTGAACGTGAGTTGGCTGTGAGGCTTGATTATGATACTTAAGTATTAAATAAGAGTGATTAGCACTTACACAACTTAATGCCTTATAATCTTCAAAGCTCTTTACAAATCTTAACTAGCTAATCCGCACAGCACCTTGGCGTCGTAGGTGATGAAGGCCACACACTGAAAATCCTCCATGACATGAGCTTACCTGCATACTAAATCTATAAGAAAAAATAAATTTCTGCGTGGTTCTGCCCCCAAAGGCTCCCCAAATGAGAGTTTAATTTTAATGGCATGTAACTTGCTCTGCTTTCAACAAATTAGTTCTGTTTTCTTATCCTTTTCAAGGTAAATGCATTAGCCCCACATAAATTCCAAATAAAATCAGTATGGCTCAGCACACACATAGTTTTGGAGATATTTATTGTTTCTAATGATCCTGGCAACAAATAAGGAAGAGAAAATCTTAACATATATTTAAGAAATCAAGGCTCATGGTTTCAAAGAAATTGTTTGAGAAACATTATGAAAATCTCCAACATCTGAAATACTTGGGAGAATAAATAACATTTTGAGCGACTTCTGAGAAGTTTGTGATTCTTGAGATTGACTGGCAAAACAAATTACGTTTGTTCTCAGTTTCACTAAGGAACTTAAAGCTTTGTCCACCCTATTTCTATTAGGAAACAAAGCATATTTTTCTAGCTCAGAATTTCTTTGAAGTTCCCAAAAGATAACATTGAATACTTCTACTTTGTTCTTCAGGCCTAAATTAGATTTTTTTTTCCCCACAAGGTAGAAATGCTGCGTTTAATCTGCTGTAATACTCCTCTATTATATCCAATAATGTCACAAACCCCATGAATTCCATTTTTGCTGGTTCTACTGAAAAGCTTTTATAAGTGACATTACAGTTTGAAAGTAAAAATGTCATTTTGTATGAAAAATGAATTTACTAATTGAAATCTTAAACTATTTGTTCATAGTTATAGCTCACGTATCACCCTGGAAAGCAAACCTCTGAAGAGTGCACGGTCTTGGCCATAGCTGGATTGCAAAGGAAGCCCCAGCTCTGACTGGTGAGGCCTCCTGGCCGGAGAACTGGATAAAGCCCCAGTGAACTGGATAAAGTGCCTCGTACTGTACAGCTTGTGAAGTGAGAGCTGGTGCTTTGCAAGAAGGCAGCTCTATGATAACATGAAAACTGACCTCAATTCCTTACCAACTTAGGGTGGTGATAAATGGGGCCGAGTCCAGTTGGAGGCCTGTGGCCAGTGGTGTCCCCCAGAGGTCAGTACTGGGCCCGGTGCTGTTCAATTTGTTCATCAATGACCTG
>JAVCKT010100692.1:11414-28185 GCA_032273925.1 Rhynchotus rufescens | reverse complement strand
TTAGATGGGCTGAGGAAGAGCTGACTTGACATTTAAATGCCTCTGAAAAATTTACTTATGACACATTCAAGATATATGTATTAACATTTATTTCTGTCAGCCATTCTCCACTTCCAAAGCTAGCTCAGTTATTTTGCTCTCAAACCAAGAGCAATTTTCCTTAAATGATTGTTTTCAGATTAGTTCTAAATTGTCAAAATGAGATAAAAAGCTGATTGAAAGAAGAAATTCCATATCCTTTTCAGGAATATATTTGTTTCTAAGTCTGTTATATCTAGAATTTGTCATAATTCTGTCTAGTATTCAAGATTTACCAGGTTGACAACATCCATGAATTTATAACCCCTTTTAATAATATGCTTTGTGTATGTGTACAATGTGTCACCTCTATTATACACTCTGGGTAGTTTCAAGGGTGGTTTTTTTTTTTTTTTTTAGGAGGAGGAATGGAGGAATTCTCTCATGAGGCATTTTCACAATACCTCAACTAACAGATTCGTATGAGAATGTTTTTGATTAGATACTTCCAGAACAGTAGCTGAAGCTACTTGTATTTCCCTTGTTTTTTCAAATCTTCCTTGTTCACTTTAGATGCAAATTGTTATTTTTTATTTTATATTGGACGTATTTTAGTATTAGTTTCATATTTTGTCCCTGTAGCACTTCTCCGTATTTTATCCTCCTCTCTGAAATCCTAGCATCTTCTTTTACATTTACATTTTTAAGGCTCCCAGCGGAGAAGTAACTTTCGTTCCAGTGTTTTCCATGCATTTCAGATGGAATACAAAAAAGAAAAGTTATATGGAACAATTACATACAAATTACAAAAGCAAATGTCAGAATAAATTAGCAGAGTACCTGAGGGGTAATTTATTTTTATTGAGTTCTAATGTGAAAAAAGAAAAAATGAGTCATCTTTTCTCTTTCTAAGCTTGGACTTCAGTAAAATCTTCCAGAAGTGGAAAATTCTTCTCCTTTTGCAAAATCGGTTTTGCTCAGTAACTAGGGATCCTATCTGCTTAGTGGAAAGGTTGTAAGGTTGCTGTGAATCACACCAACGGTCCATCTAATTCACAGCCTACGTAATAGTGCTAGTGCTACCTACTGGCAGTGAAGGATTCTTTTTAAACATGCTTTTTGTTTTGTTGTAGCTGATGACTTATGCATAGAAATCTGAGAATATTTTATCCTTTCAAATTTCTCCAGAGTGTTTTTTTTTTATTTCTGCTTAAGCTTGAAACCACAAACTCTTGTTAACTTATGGATTGTATAGAATCCCCGGAATATAAGAAATAGAACTCTAATGCCTAGTAATGCTCTTCAATTTGCATGATTTTGTCTTCTTGGATTCTTTTTATTTTAAGATTACTTGTTATGGAACAACTATTCCTGTGTGTTTTGGTTATGTCAAACCAGAACAGTCTTTGCTCTTCTTTTCATTGGCAGCCATAGCATCTCTCAGGAAGCTTCCACTTCAGGTTGATAATTTTGTGAAAGTCCCAGGGTAGTATGTCAAGATAGACTGAGATAAAAGAAGATTTGAGGATCTTTTCGGAACAAATGAGCAAGAGCTCTTTTCAGAGTCTTGTTCCTGCTCGCACATTGACAGCAATGGAAAGGCTACAACTCTCACCTTGCAATGACATTTAGATGGGAGCTGTGCCTGCTTTCAGGGATTTCAGGGTTGTAGAGCATATCTCCATTTACACCTAAGTAATAAATCAGGTCTTGGGCACAAACTTAAGCTGCTAGCTTCTTTCCCAGATGGCTGTGGTGAAAATGCAGAGGGAAAATAAAAGCAGAATTAGGGCTGCTAACATAATGCTCCTTGATGATGACCATACCTAAATCTGCTTCCTCCCTATCCCTTCAACATCTCTACTATTTTCTATGGTAAATTTCATGAATGGCATTTTTTTCCCTTTGCTTTTGAGGAAATTTAGCTTGTATTATAAATGTCAGATGGACAGTTAATTTTATCACGCTGGAAACCTACAAAGAAGTATGTTTTCTCACTCTTAACCTGGATTACTTCAGGTTTAACTTGTACAGTTTTGGTGTGATTGTCTACTGCATTTTTATACCATTTCTTAAATATATGTCTGAACGCTTGTAGGTGAATCAAATATTGTAAATACTCTATAAAGATTTTGGGTTAAGCTTTAATACTTCAGTAGATAAAGTATCCAGATACCACAGCTAATGCTAATAAATAGCATTAATGATAAATTATTTTTCAATTTCATAACAGATTTTTACTATAAATTTTCTCACTGCATGAATCTATTTAAAGTTCATATGGACTTAAGCAAATACATTTATAATCTGAAACTGTATTACTTGATCAAAGTTATGCTCTTGACATTATCAGTCTATAAGTCCATCTGTAATTTTCCTATAGATTTTCTTCATTTGCCTCTTTATTTGCTGAAACAATACTCTTCAGGGAAGAAGTCACTTAGCAGTGTGCTTTTTGGGGGTTATATTTACAAGTCTTATTGCCACTGTATCATTAGATAGCTGTTTTTTCCTTACTCACAAATAGAACAAAGTATTAAATTTTGAATTCAATATTTTGTATATTGAAACTCTAAACCATGCTTTTACTGATTCTAAAATGACTGAGGATATAATTACGTCCAGTCAACTAGCATTTATTCTTTTTCTCTCTGATTTAAACTTTAGTTAGTTGCTTATATCATCTTTGTCTTCTGCCATCCCTTTGGAATAGAGAGGTCTTGCTGGATGAACTGTCATTAGAGATATTTTGAAGGGTGGTTGGTTTGTAAATCCTACTTAGCAGATAGCACTTTTTTAAGAAGAGCTTTTAGTCTATTTTGACTCTCAGAAGTTTTGAAAGTCTGTAGTGCATTTCACAGCAAAGGTAACCTTTAAGTGAGACTCAACAGCAAAACAGCACATATTTTAGTTATTTTATTCTGCCTTAGTTTCTGATTTTACTGTTCTTACTCATATTAAGTGGCTGGTGGCATTTGTTCTCTGTGAAATTATCTTGATAAAATTAAGGATATCAGAAGTAAGATCTTATTCTGAACAGCAGGGCCATTAATTCTTGGTTTTAAGATCTTTTCAACTAAATAGCGTTGCAGGATGGTTGTCATAAGCACAAATCTAGTTCCTGCATTGAATTTACTGTTAAAACAAAGTTTTGTTCCAAGATCAGTTCCTGAGAAAAACTGTGACTTATTCTGAATATTTCCCACTAAGTCTTGCTCTTATTAAATCTTGATGCATAAAAAATAACACTTTAAGAACATTGACATGCTAGGATTCTTTTAAAAGCATTAGAAAATATTTAGAAACTTATACTATGTAAGGGAACAGGCATGCATACTTTATGAGTGCTTGGACTATATTTTGTCCAGTAGAACCCCAAAACTCCAAACTGGAAGTTGTAGAACAAGCTCCCAAAAGACAACTATCCACATGGATGTGTGCACACATACACACGCACAAAAGATCATCTTCCAAAAATTAAGTTATAAAGAAAAAATAAGGGGAAGGGGTCATTAAGTGGAGTAATAATGAGGCAAAGTTGAAATCATATTCAATTACAGCTCTGAAAATGACATGACATACTTGCTAAAGGTTCACTGTCCTCATTCTTCCATGAAAATATGGGATGAAAAGAAAGCCTGGGGAGACTTCACATCTTCCAAACATAGCATTAGATTTTAAAGTAAACACTAATCAGAGCAAGAAATGTAGGAAATGAACTAAGATTTACTTCCTTAAAGGAGTGAGCCTCATGCAGAATTTTCCCCTGATGGTCGTTACCTGCTGACTTTCCCATCAATGGTTTGCTTGCAGTTTCAATCAAATCTCATGGAGAGTTAGTGATTCACACGTATTGGGGTAGTAAATCCCAGCACATTCTGTGAAATTACACAGCCAGGACTAGCTCTGTGGGCACGTTACTGAAAAAAGGTAAGTTTGAGGTGGTTGTTCTTTGTACTTGTCAGAAATCTCCCTGGGAGAGAGTGCTCAAGGTTCAGATATGGAAGAAATCAACTGTTGTTTGCTCTGCTGCTCCTGCATTTCCAGTTCACCAAAAATCGAAACATCCACCTGTATGAACCTCATAAATAAGGTCTTATGTGTTTAGTTCTGTTCTCTTTTTAGACTAGGGACACTTTAGAAAACTTAAGTGATCACTTAAGTGATCTTCTCAATGTACTTGTTTTGTTTTTTGTGCAAGATCTGGATACACCTGAATTCAGGTGTCTTGCTTGTAAGAATAGTTGCACATCACATTTAGGGAGAAAAAAATGAGATGCAAAACCAGGAAAATAAATTTGAAGATCATTTTGGGGGCCCTAGGGTTATTTAAAATAACTTAAAAGCTCATACCTTATCTTTCAGATATTTGTCAGGTATAGAGATTTTTCATCATAATTTTAATATATTTCTTAAACTGAAATAGTCTAACCAGAATATGGAAGTATGTTACTTTTAAAAAAGAGATTTCTAGAAGTCATTGCTTTTCATAGAAACTAAGTGGATTTCACAAAACAGACTTGTAGCTTGTCTTCTCCCTGGACATATTGGACATATTGCCAAAGTCTTTTTCCTCTAATGGAACTCAGCTTTGTTTTTAGTGATATTCCAAGGAGCAGCCTATATTCAGGTTCATTGTGTAACAGCAGAACGTGAGTCTTCACAATTTGATCGCTCTCCAAAATTGATATTTCTGCTACAAATAAGGCTATAAACGGTAAATACGGCTGTACAATTACATATGCAAAAATATATACTCATTCAAAACCTGAAATATGCCTGTATGTATATGATTGTACCTGTAATACAGCACACATGACTGTGTGCTTTCTCCATACAACTAATTTCTGTATTGGCTTGATGCCTACAGTCTTGGATAGGTTCTAAGAAGGCCCTAGTGGAATAATTTCTGTAGTGCTACAACATATATGATCAAACTGCTGTAATCTTTAAGCTTCAAAATAGATATTTTGATATTTTAAAAGCAACATAATCCTAATTATGGAAATATCCTTTTGAATAAAGAAACTCATTTTTAACATTTCTTAAAAGAGAAAGTATTAACACAGCAGTGTGGGATGAAGGCCTTTGAATTTAGACAAGCCTACCCTGTTTCCTTTTTCTTGCTTTCTTTTTTTTCCTTTCTTTTTTTTTCTCCTTTTTTTCTTCTTCAAAGAACACTTTAGAACACAAGTTTTCTTCTGTAATCAAACACAGCAGTATATGGAAGTATTTTCTTTTATAACTTTCAAAACATTGACTTGAAATACCTTCCTGTGTTAAAATGGGAGGACTTGAGAGAGTAAAGGTGTATGATGTAGGCAAGGAGATAATCTGAAGTGTGAAAAGGCAGTAAGCGCAGAGGAGGAAGAAAGTGGCAAAGGCTTCACTTTTATAGATCCTATTTTTTATAGAAAATGCAGTAAAACAACAACTTTTTATTAGAGCTCTTCCCAAATTCTTGTTAGGAATCTAAAAATACTAGAAGGAGATTTTAAAAAACAACCAAAGATTTACCCTTTCAATTCAGCCCTTTAATTTGAGATTATTTAATCTTTCATCTATAAATTGCATCCCTTAAAAGAAGGCAGAAAAATCTAGAATATGGTTCTTAAGATGAAACAGTTTCTGAACACACTTCAGAGACAATTAGAAATTTTTTTGTGTAACCAAACTTGTAAACATCAAAGTGCTTCTTCCATACTTAAATACTTTAAAAGTAAGTTTCTGAATTAAGGCAGAAAGACTAAGAATTCTTCTATGGACAGATTCTCAGAATTGCACAGCCCTTAATTCTGGTTCCTATTAACTTCGATGGGGGAGCAAGAGCAGGTAGTCATGTCTTGAAGCACCTCCACAGATTCAGTTCTGGCTCTGTGGCATTCACCTTGTCACAGCTTCACAAGATGTGGCAGGATCAAAGAAAAAAAAAACAGTTTTCCCAAGTCCTCAGCTAAAGTTCAGGTATAGTATTATTCTTCCAATTTAACTCTTGTATGACCTCTTTCATGACTGTAGATGGAAGATTAAACAAAACACAGGAAATGCGATCACTCAGTGACTGATCAATTAGAAGGGAGATTTTTGCTCCTACATGTGCTGCTTATCAAACATGTAATTTTGCTTAAAAAAAATATTTTCAAAAATGGATGTATCTGACAGTAGCATAATTTACACTTTCAAAGTGCTTGAGCTGTGTGATCACATAAGTGTTATGTATCAGCCTTGTCCCAATGTTATCATTTCAGGTCATTCCAGAACTGCTCATTTACACTGTAGTCTAAGTGTCAAACATTAAAAGAATGTTTCCTGTTATCATAACAGAAAGGTGTGGAATTGCTGAAATGTAAGAGGACAGAAAAGAAATGATATGAGAAAGCTCTGACATTGTGAAAAGGCATCTCCTGTAGTAACGGCACAGTTCTCAGTTTCTTTTCAGATATCATGACTGCTTTAGCTTTGACTGTGGAAAACTGGCTCATGGAACAAATGAATCTTGAATATTTTTAGTACAATATGCTTTAGGTAGTATTGGCAATGCAAAGCATGAGGATGTGGATTTATTTTTTGAGCGTGCACATATAAGGCTTCAGAAGACTCTGTTTCAAAGATACGGTTTGTAGTTTTTATATCGGGATGAATTATATCTATCTCAGCAGCGAGAGCAATATCACTTCACTGCATGTGGCTGACATAAAAATTCAGATGTGACCTTCTTTCCAGATCCATTTTTCCAGCATAGCCACAGAAGTGTTGAAGAGCTTCCTGTGATTATTTGAATTTTACTCTTCAGGCTTTGAAATTATTTCTGTCTTTCTATTCCAAGTTATTAATGTATGCAATCTGTACTGCTGGATGTGTGCTAATAAAGCTATGTTGCATATATTTAACATGCTAGATATTTTGCTTCCCTATAGAACATTTATTTAAGGGCACTAGCGTGGATGTGGTAGCATCTGAACAGTTCCTAGTAATTATTATTGTGGTCAGTTGTTGAGTGTGTCATCTTATGAATTCTCTCAGCTCATGCAGATGGCTCAGAATGATTTTACGAGGTGGCTGTTCTTAGTCTGAGGGTGATAAACTGCCCCAAATTCTTTAATTTAAAGGAGAATAAAGTACATGTTAGAAATGTGGTTAGATGGGCTGGTCATATCTAAATCTTCTTTCATTTTCTTCTTCTTTTAATAATCAGCTTTCCCTCTTCCCCTTCCCCCCTCCACATGTGACATATATCCATAAGTAAAATATTAGGAATATTGTTGGTAACATCCACATTTGCAAGTGAGCTGGATGTTAGGATGTTACCAGTTAGGAAGTAAAGCCTCCCTGGAGTAGCCTTTACTGCAGCAACGAACAGTATTATGTTGGTATTAAAATGTATCTCCAGAAAAGCATAGATCTTATTGCTGAATTAAGCGGTTAGTAATGAAAAAGGCTTTACCAATTTCAAGATTGCAAAGAAGTATTTACAGACCTTTCTTTTCACCTTATTTCTACTTCTTTATTCTTCTGGTGGAAAACCTAGGAGGCTTTTGATCCTAAATTTCACTTTCTAGTGGCCAGACTTGTATCTCATTTTCTGTCCTCTATTGCCTTGCAAACTGGGAGAGTTTAAAAGCAACCAATAAACTAGTATCAGATAAAACCTGAAATTATCATTGTAAATGTTAGTGATTTCTGATTTACTGAGAAGATCAGCGTAGCATAATTCAGTTTTGTCACTAATCTAAAAGTTCATAGCCTGTTTAATAAAGTTGATGGTGAATCAATTTAAGCAGTCTAGAAATATAATGATTTTGCCACATATTTAGTAATTGAATAACTCTAATGTAATTGTGCTAGTCTTACTGATAAATAAATTCCTAATCAACGCACTACCTTTGTGAATCTTTTAGATTAGTAGTGCTTGTTTTAGCATCTTGTTTGACCTCTCAGGGGTTGTTATAAAGAAGTGCAGTAAGAAGTCCAAAACTAGGATGCATTGGGGAAAGTGTAAGGTAGGAAAGGGGGAGAAGATGGAGTATGCCAGGGAAGAGTGGCTTTCCCTGTATTGATGTCCAGTCCCTGCTTTCCCAACACTCCCATAGCTCCCATTTTTCAGCTTACTGAATCTCAACTAGCCTCAACTTCAGCCTTGTTCCTCCAAGATGCCACTTTTTATCCTACATTTGATTAAAAATAAAGCTGTGATCTCTCTGCAGAGACACTTGTGTGCATCATGGCTTGCCACTGTCTTTCCTGACCATGGTGACCTTCCTTCTTGATCCTCTGCTTAACTTGAGTCCCACCTGAGCTGCCCCCAGGCTTCTGCTGCTGCATCCCCTGGCATCATCCTCTGGTCTCTGATTTCAGCTTGAGGCCTTGCTTCGTTGTCACTGTTGCTGCCCATCTCCTGTCTCCCCCAGCTCTAAATATCTCTAGATATTTATCTTTTCTTGTGAGAATCTTCCCCTAAACAGGAGACCTGTCGGGGTTGTAACTTCTGGTCTGGGCCAGCAATGAGGGAATTTAGTCCTAGCATGGGCCTGGAAAAACCTCTGGGGTTCAGGTTGGAGCCAAGAGGTTCCATCCTGGTGGGCTGGGGAAGGACCTTCCAAAGGAAAGGCTTTGCACTATTGCTTTCAGTCCTCTGTTTGTTTGTTCTTGTTGTTGTTTTAATCTGTTCAGAGTTGCCAGAACTTAAAAAAATATATATATATATTTTTTCTCCTAGTGACTGTCAAAGTGCTGCAGGTTCCCTTTTCACATCCTGTTGATTAGCTTTTTCAGTCACTCTTGTTTCTAAATACTTAATTAAGGAAGACATTTAAACCACATATTCTACTTACTGTTCTCCTTAGTTACACATTGCTTAAAAGCTAATTTAACTTAATCTGTTGCTTGACTAGATCTTCATAGTTTCAGAAGATAATTATACATTTACATTGCATTATTATGATTGAATCTAAATATTCAATTAACACATTAATTAAGTTTTCATGGTGATTATTTTAATGTTAAATCACTTTTTCATTGTTCGATGTTGCAAATTGACTTTGCTAACAAAGACATTACACCTACTTAATGGAAAGCAATTTATGTAAATACAGTTATGAACAATATTGCATGATTCATTTATGATGATTAATAAAAAAATTAATAATGTGTGAATCCCCTATAACAGTTTTAACATTAAATTGAAATTGGCACATTATTTAGAACTATGCAGAAGTTGGCAACTTTTTCTTCAGGTGCTGAGGACCACTGTACACATAAAATATAAAAAATACACAACTCTGTAGTAGGTATCATCAATCTTATTTCACTCTTGAATCAGGAGAAGCAAGGGGTAGAAGATTTTTTTTTTTTTTTGTTCCTGAATTTTATTCACTTATTTGTATTTTAAGGCTTTTAGTAAAACACAGTAACATGGTCTTATCTTTCAGCTTCAAATTTGTAAAATTAGCTGGAATGTTTCAAACCAAAATACTAGTTTTAAAATGACCTTTTAAATTAATTTTTCATAAAGCATTTCAGTGAATATGAACATAGGAGCTTCAAGAGATTGAAATAAAGGAATGAAAAAGAAATGTCTACTTTAAACATTTGAAAGTGGGCTATCATAAAAGACTAAACTTAAATCATCTGCAACAAAACCAACTACTTTTTAGGGGAAAAAAATGTTATTTGTAAAAGAAAATTAGTTACAGTTCTTTATTGAGACCTTAAAGATGCTTTATCAATTACAGCCTAAATGCGAAGCTGATTAAGCTCTGGACATAATTCATCCCTGAGAAATGTGAGAACGTGGATTTAGGACTGCTTTCTGATTAAAAAAAAAAAGTCCATATCCAACAGTGTATGTGTATTAAAAGGAGAGTTACAGTGACACCATGACCACCGCATGAAATTATATTTTTGAATAAAACTGCAAGGTTGGGTACTTGAAATATTTCCCTCAACAATACATGTATCAGACTTAGGCATATGGTAAGCATCTGGTCAAGAATTTAACACTGCTAAACAAAGAAGTACATTCAGTCCTGTAAAGTAAAGGAAAATACTAACTCTCAGATAAATTCTGACCCATAACTTCTTATCAGAGGAAAGAAAAAGTATTAAATATATTTTTCTGCTGCTCCATTCTTCTCCCTGAACTGAAATGTGCTGTAAGGCACAACACAATGAGGTGCAATAAGGTATGAAGATAAGGAAGATGAAGTCTGGGAGCTTTTCTGATATCTATTAGGTATGATTTTATGTACTAAGTTGTAAAGGCAAGATAAAATATCTTTATATTATAAAGATCTGTCCTAAGTTATTTTTAGCTGTAAATTTATGTGTAGCTGACATCCTTGCTCTTACTCTATTCCTGATGTCTCCTTATGGTGACACCTTATCATGATCCTGTCAGTGCTAAAATTTCAGTATTAAATTATGGTAAGGAATGGCCTCTTCAGTATATTGTACTGCCAAGATCAATAACTCTTGTGAGAGATTCACTATACTTGTTATAATCCTAACTTTGTTACAGGAGAAATTTACCTCTCTGAACAGGATTTTCACATGTAAACAAGTTCTAAAAAAAAATACTATACAGCACAGTAATGGTTGTTGAAATCATCAGAAATTTTTGGTTTGGTGAACATTAGTATTTGCCAAATAAGGCATATGCTCTTTCTATACCTATATAGTTATAGCCTTTAAATGATAAGTATTCTTTTGCACAACATAATCCTATTGTTTTGAGATATGCAAACCCTACTTGTGTCATTTCTTAAGATCGACAGAAAATGAAATGTTCTCATCCCATTGAATATAAAATTCATGCAAAATTCAAGAATTTATTTAGAATATTTTGCATTTAAATTTGTCAGGGCTTTTTGTTTTGTTTTGGAATTGGGCGCTATCTTTCTGGAAGAGTTTATGGAAGCTAGGAGTAGATTATTCAGCATGAGGAGCACATGTGTGATGGTTCAAGCTAAGTTAACTTACTGGTGCTAAGCTGGTGTTTATTTTATGTCCCTACACCTTATTTTTATCTATTCTGCTCTATGTCGTGCACCCAGAAATAGAGATCAGGCTTGAGAAGATGAAGTCCTTCCAGGCCATTATGTCTTCAAAGTTGTTTAGCTGAGATTTAGTTTACAGAGTGTGTTTTCCTTTGTGGCCAGAAGAACTGGTAGAATTACAGATAAGCATTCAGAGAGGAAAAGAAGTAGATAACCAAGCAGTTTTTAAAAGTTTCTTTTGTCTGGCTTGGGTGTTGATTTGCTTGTTCATAGTGGTGATGACCTGATACTGGTTTTGCTTCGGGGGCAAACGAGTAGCAGGACAAATTCTTGTGAATGAGCTCCAGTGACAGCCTTGCAATGAGAGTGTCATTATACAAACATAAAAAATCTTCACACGCCACGGCTGGAAAATAGTCACAGTATGAAGATAAAAGCAAAAGATTTTCTATTGTGTGGGGAAATGAATTTCCACCATGTGAGGGCCTTGCTGCCGTTTTGGTGGGAATTACGAAGGATGCCCATATACAGCTTTGCAATTCTTATCTGTCCTTAAATGGGACTTCAAGAAAACTGTGCAAGTTGCTACCTACTAGACAGAATGTAACTATGGCATTTGTTACTAAATCAGTAAATTTTAGATGTGTAGTACGTCATCACTATTAGAGTGTAATTATCTGATAATACTAGTTGCCAGCTCTCTGATGTTAATTGTTTAATTATTGCTTATTGTTCCTTATTCTTTAATCTGTTTACCCAAATTACAGCATGCAGTATTGGAGTACTGAAACTGTGGTACATTTAACTGTAAAAGGTTAGCACATTACAGAAGTTTGGAATTGATAAATCCAAAAGGGATATCTTTATTTTCTTTTAAGGGACTTCTGCAGGGACTTCTGTTTTAGGTGTTTAGTTGAGCGAAAGAAATTCAGTAGTAACCTAAAAAGTAGGATGAAAATTTGCATTTAAAATGGCAGTGTGTATTCTATAAGAGGCATATTTTAGAATAAAACTTTTGTTATTCCACTCAAAAAAAAAAAACAACAAAAAAACCCAAGTTGAACATACACATATAGAACACAAACATTTTCCATCACTTTCTTCATATAATCTAGCTATACTCTCTAGATGCTGAATCTCAGGCTGCCTTTGGCTCTGAATCACCTTATCTGGCAGTGAAAAACTCAACTTATTGCCAGCTTCTCCCACCCACCTTGCCAGGCCTTGGCTGTTTTATTTTAATCCAGGCGGTCCAAATGGCCCCTCAGTGTTTGTGGCCCTTCTACTCTCCACTCTCAGGCAGCAAATATGAATTAAGTCCCAGCTCCCAACATACTACTTCTTTGCAGCATGGAACAGGAAGCCTCTACTGTCAGCTAATTAAATAGTTCTTGAGTGGGGAAAACATATAAAGGAAGGTCTGGATAAATTAGGGAGGCTGTAAACAAAATGTTTATTTCCTGGCTGCAATAAAACAGTAAAATTAATGCCATAATTGACAGATCTGTGTCATTTTGAAAACATCCTTTGAAATGCAAGCTCTAGAGAGATGAATGGAATAATTCGCATCTCTTAGATACACCAGTTTTGACTCTTTCTGTAAAGGCAAGTGGACAGTGCTGTATCTGCTTTTGTAGTAATCTGTGTTTAGAAGACTTTGTGCAACTACACCTGGAAAATGTGCAAAATCGTGCCTTTGGAAGAGAATTGGAAACAGAATAATTTGAAATTAATCTGGGAAAATGTAGGCGAAATCTGACACAACCCTTCTTTGGCTCTGTCCTTGTAAAGAAAAGTAGTGATTCTTTATTTGGAGTGACCTGGAGAGATCATGATTTGTGCTCTTATTTCTTGTTCTACTGACGATCCATTAGTGAAGTTTTGAGAACTTCACAATCCAGTTCCTGAAAAAAAATGTGAAGAACTCTTTAATACCAGTTCATCTGGAGATAAATTATTAGACCAGCAGTTGTCTTTGCCTTCCAGTGTCCACAGGCATATTCCTTTGCTGACTTAGTCATCCGCTTATGTAGTATTTCTTTTTCAGTACATTTATTAGAGAGGCAATAATTCAGTAAATTATTCTTGGTCATAGATGAGTAAATAATCTGTTATGTATTCAAGCTTCACCTATCAGCTTCATATATTTCCTCTGAATGGCCACACTGCTGCACTGCACTCCCCCTAATTCGTGATGTGAGTAGTGTAACCCTTTTACATCTTGGCTCCAGTGTGACTATTTTAATTTACAAGTTTTGTAGCAATATTGCCTGATACTTAGCATTAATGTAGCTCTTCCGTGACAAACTAGTTTTGAAGGTAATCTCTGGAACATGAGTACAAACAGGACTGAAGATAAGGGTAATTTCACTGAACAGTTTCCATTTCTCCTAGTGGGGAGAAATACCTGTGGCACTGAGTTTGTCCCTGTGCACGTTATCAGCACCTTTGTCCGTAGCATTATAGAGTTGCTGGCTGTCAGGTAACCCGGGTCCCACCTCCCTCGTGGAGAGGGACCATCACCAACACTAGATGAGCTCCTCAAATGCTCACTAGTTCCATGCAAGAAAAATACCCATCACCTTTTTAGAAGTGGCTAGTTTCCTAAAATGAAGGCCCTTAAGATGAAGAAAAGCATACAAATGTCAATGTTTATAAGTAGCTGATAAATGTGTTAAAGTGAGCAAAAAAGGAGCTTTCTTTCTGCTATGAGAAAGCCTTACGTGTTGTTTATGATGTATTTCATAGCACAATAACGTAGTGTTTTTTCTTTATATATAATGTGATAAATTATTTTAGAAACAAGCCAGGATAAAAGAAACATTCAAGAAAAAAGGCAATTTGTGCATATTCTTGGAATAGATTTTAACTAGAACAGGAACTAAGCTTATTCAAAAAAAAAGTTGATAATTATACTGTATATTTTCAAGCAAAATATCACAGTTGATGGATTTCTTTCTAAAATTACACAAGTATTTCATTGCCTGTAGAGTTCATTTTTTCTGTGTAGTTTATTAAATAAAGCAGGGGAAAAATGCTTATCACTTTATGTGCTTATCAAAAGAGCATTTCCATGGTACACTTGATTAAGTCTCAAAGAAGAAGCAGTGCAAAGCCTTAGCTTTTCATAATCTATCTTGACTTCATGACATGAATATTTTTTATTATTATTTTAGCCTCAGACACTGAATTTAACCACGTACTATGACCCAGTAAACTAGAAAGTATGTTTGCTACACCGTATTATGCCTGAGTGCCACATGAGCTTCTACAGCATGAAGGCAAAAGACAGGGTGCTTTCCATGCTAGCTGTGAGCTACGTTTTCCTGCAGGAGCAGTACCTGTAGTATTGAACTTTCCCCTGCGGAGAGCTTCTGGTTGGTAGCTGCACACTGCCACACTCGCTCTTCTGGAGGTAGACACCCGTGTCCTTCCGCTGAGCCCTGACTGCTTCAGTGTGTGTTTCTTGTGCAGAAGCCAACAGCCAAGGACAGCCCTGTGGACAGAGCGCCATGCCCAAAGGAGCACAGCAGTCACCAGGTGAAATACTGCTATATTTAGAGCAACACATCTTTATCCCACATTTCCTTTGGGAACGTGTGACACTGATGAACATTTGGTGCCAGCCAGAAGCCCTAATCCATCTGATAATCCAATAATGACTAAAATCGAGTGAAGGGAGATCATGGTCAGAAGGTGCTGCTAATTTTTAATCCAGTGTGTCACCTATTCGCTCTCATTCAGACCCCTCCAGGGAGGCTGAATTGCACTGACTTGCACAGTACACAAGGCAGTAACAGCAAAAACACCCGTCTTCATGATGAATTAAATCAGCACTTGGAACAACATGAGAACATGTTGCTCCTGAGAGGTGCCATTTGTTGCAGTAAAGTTCATCTGAGGCATCTTACAGTTTAAGGGTTGTATTTTCACTAATGAGTTGTGAGGAGAAATACCAGGTTTAAAGCACTTCCAACCACTGGAAAAAGTTTTCCCTGTGTTACGTGGGATAACCTCTTTATCCTCCATTACGACTGAAATGGAGTTTTGACAGATTAAGATAGATTTTTTTTTTTTTAACTGACATTATTTATATTAGCTCCTAGTAAAACTAAAGGAAATTCTGATCCAAATTGTGGACTGTTTCACGATTATTTTGACAGGTAAGAATCTCCAAGCATGTTCGAAATCTCCTCAAGTAGTTATTGTTTCAGGATGTTTCTGTCAACAGAACCTCAAGGTTTCAAAATGCAATTAATATAATTCAATATAATTAGAACCTAGAATATGAAACATAGGGAAATAGATGAAAATATATGAAGGTGTATTGTGGCTAAAGGTGAGGGTTCTGTTTGACTTGTTTGTTTTGTTTCTGTTTATGAATGTACAGACGTATAGTAATATTGTCCTTAAACTAACAGATTAAGTGTAAGGGTATAAGAATATTTTAGGGAAATTGATTCAGAATGCTGGAGATTTTAATGACCTACAAAGATTTCCAAGAGAAAAAAGCATCGATATCTATTAGAAAACACTAAGAGTTAATCCAGAATACAACAAATGATAACAGTGCAGATGAACTTGCCATGATATAGCTTCCTGATAATTTTTTCCTTGTAGCATAAAGCAAGAATTTTAACAAAAAGTATATTTTAAAGGAAGTTAATTGTGTTCAGTTTTTGCTCAATATCAAACTTCCACAGTTCCAGATGTGAATTTTATTTGGCCTTTACCTCAGTCTACTGAAATTATGGAGCAAACAGTCTTTGTGGCAGTAGGCTGTGTGTGTGGTTTTGTGTGTGTGTATGTTTTTTTTTAAGTGCATATGTAGGCAGAAGGGTGCTGAAGCAATAAAAAGCACTATAATTGCAGCAAACTGTAGAATTAATGTAATTTATTATAAGCTTCAGTGGCTTAATGGCAGTGTCTCATGCAGAGTATAGGAGGAATATGCTTGCCATGTGCAGTAGAGGCATAGGACTATTTTGTTTTTTTGGCAAGGTAGATTATACAGAAAGAACTGTTCTACTTATTATGCTGCCCACTGTCACATTTAGTTTTCAATTTTTTTTAGCAGGTGCCTATTTGTGTTGGAAGTCTTTATTTTGCATTCAGGAAATGCAATGAAAATGGAAGCTTTTTCAGTTGACGAACGAGTCTTTATGTAGAAATGTACTGAGCTATTTATGCAGAGCTTTTTGTTGTTGTTTCTTAGGATTGGTGGTTGATACATTTACGTAATTTATGCACTGCTTTCAACTGACATTTCTCTGTAAGAGTTTTTTGTTTGAAAATTAACCACTGAAAAGTTATCTGCAGAAAGGTAGTTGGGAATAATTCTATCTACACTTAGAGATCAGATCAAAGTATTAGCTGAAAAGTATTTTTCTCTGTTTGGAGCCATGCAGTTCAGGCTGTACCTACCCACAGGTACAGGATGCCTGAATATATCTGGTCATATCTTCACTCACTTATTTTGGTATTGAAATCGCCCAAGTTAATAGAGCTTGAAAAGAAGTAGTACTGCCCAGAAGAAAGGGTATTAGAGTACAAACCAGCATTAGTTTCCTGGGCTGGAGGCCTGCAGCTGCCTGCATTGCTGCTGTGCTGGGGATGATTTGCACTCCTTAGTCTGTGGGTCCCTTCGCTCACCACTGAGCCTGGCCTTGCAGGCAAGCTGCCCTGATTGCCCGCCTCTAAAACCAGTTCAGTATGGATTATGTGTATTATATATATATATATATATATACACATATATG